>NW_011627198.1:64522-155436 GCF_000204515.1 Acromyrmex echinatior
ACAAGGTCCCACGATGATCTTCTGTGATGATCTTCTGTGATGATCTTCTGTGATGATGATCTTCTGTGATGATCTTCTGTGATGATCTTCTGTGATGAAATTCCGCGATGATCCTTTTTGTGATAAAGTTCTGTGATGATTTTTCACGATGATTCTCTTCTGCAATGGAATTATACAATGATCCTGTATGACGAAATCCCGTGATGATCCTCTTCCGCGACAGAATCCCGTGATGTGATCGTCTTCTGCTTCAAAATCCCACGATGATCTGCGATGAAATCCGGTGATGATCCTCTTCTGCGACAAGGTCCCACGATGATCTTCTGTGATGATCTTCTGTGATGAAATTCCGCGATGATCCTTTTTGTGATAAAGTTCTGTGATGGTTTTTCAGGCTGATCTTCTGTGATGATCTTCTGTGATGATCTTCTGTGATGATCTTCTGTGATGATCTTCTGTGATGATCTTCTGTGATGATCTTCTGTGATGATCTTCTGTGATGATCTTCTGTGATGATCTTCTGTGATGATCTTCTGTGATGATCTTCTGTGATGATCTTCTGTGATGATCTTCTGTGATGAAATTCCGCGATGATCCTTTTTGTGATAAAGTTCTGTGATGATTTTTCACGATGATTCTCTTCTGCAATGGAATTCTACAATGATCCTGTATAACGAAATTCGGTGATGATCCTCTTCTGCGACAGAATCCCGTGATGTGATCCTCTTCTGCAACAAGGTCCCACGATGATCTTCTGTGATGATCTTCTGTGATGATCTTCTGTGATGAAATTCCGCGATGATCCTTTTTGTGATAAAGTTCTGTGATGATCTTTCACGATGATTCTCTTCTGCAATGGAATTCTACAATGATCCTGTATAACGAAATTCGGTGATGATCCTCTTCTGCGACAGAATCCCATGATGTGCTTCTCTTCTGCATCAAGGTCTCACGATGATCTTCTGTGATGAAATCCTGCGATGATCCTTTTTGTGATAAAATTCTGTGATGATCTTTCACAATGGTCCTCTTCTGCAATGGAATTTTACGATGATCCTCTTCTGTAATGAAATCCCGCAATGACCCTTTTTTCATCACGCAATTATATTTTTAAATAATAAAATTCCATAATAATTTTATGATGCAGTTAATCTATGACTTCGTGGTGATACTTAATTATACCATTCTGAAAATCTTAATATACTAACAATTTTTTTTAAAAATCAACTCAGCGATGACAACTTTTTTATGATAAAATGATGCTTCTCCTTTAAAAGAAATTAAAATTCTACGAGATTTTCTGGAAAAAAATTTTAAAAGCCAAAGGTTTCGATTTTCTGTGACAAAGTCTTATGATTATCTTCTACGATGAAATCCTGTGATAATCCTATAATTTTATAATGATAATAATTAACTTCCATATTATAAGATTTTCTTTCAGTACTTAATATTTATTTAATAATATAACATGCGATTTTTCACGTATATACAGCATTTGCTAAAGTAAATCAATTTAATAAAATAAATAAAAAGTAAGAAACAATTTTTTGTTTATTAAAATTTATTTAGAATTTATTCAAATTTTTTTATAAAGCGAATATTTAAATATAATCCTGGAAATTTTATTTAAAAAAATAATAAAAGTATTACTAAATACGAATTTTTATTGTTCCTAACATTAAAATAATAAAAAAAAAAAGATTATGATATATTTTTAACAATATAAATTTTAAAACTAAAATTTTTATAAATACGTAAAAGTATTAAGATTAAAGTATCAGAAAACCAATTATTTACAAGATATTTTATACTTTATTCTAGCATATTAACATATTAAATATTTCGTAAACAAATAATTTTTTTATAATCATACCTTATTACTTTTATGAACAAAATAATGAAATGAGTATGTTAGTTTACGATACCCATAACTATTATGGATTGATAACTCGGCGACTGTGGAAATGAGGAACACATTTATACGTTTTTATTGCAGTTATATAATAGTGAAGAATTTTAAAACGATGTTCATATTCTTATGCGGTATTAAGTTATAACTGTTTGTTTTCGTAGAAAAAAAACTTACAATTAAACTTACATTTAAATTTTACAGTATTAACATTGAAAATGATCTTGTGTGAACTAGAAACGTTGCGTATAGGTTACATATAATTGTTTTTTGGTAGCTCCTTTTTTGTATTTTAATTTTTAATTATTTGAGCTGTTCTTTATATTTTCAATTATATATTGTTATGTTTCACTTTTGCATATATTTTTATTGTAATATTAGATTGAAACAATAAAAACTTGTGTATTTTATTATTCTTACTCAATTTTTTTAACGAATTATTAGTATGCTAATAGAATTGTCAGGATTGTGTAATTATGTATAAACAAAATTACTTACTTTTTTAGAAATTCTAGAATCTGCATATTTCGCACCAGCGCTGTTGAAAAAAAATTGACTTCTCACAATTCCTATGACAATATTCTATTTTGCATTGGACATCTACGATGATCCTCTTTTGCGACGAAATCCTAGTTGACCAAGAATGCTGATTTAACGATAAATCACATATAGCGCAAGTCTCCTATGTCTAGAGACGAAAAGTCTTTAAGATTTCGAAGATAACCAACGGCAAGAGAAATTGAGCACCAAATTGGTACGTTTACGCAATCGAGCAAGTATTTGGAGACCAGCATCGAATTCGAAGGTCGATAGTAGATCATTACACGGTTGAACACTTTTGTACTTCTCTAAAACATTCCGTTAATAGGAAAAATTTTAAGGAAACGGATAACTCACGTCCAAGGTTCTTTGGTCGATAACAATAAAATCTCACAACCAAGAGAGAAAACGGAATCCAGCTTCTTCAGGCCAAAAAAAGTATAAGATTGTTTATGACGACACTGAGGAACAGAGGACCACTTTATATACAAGTATTACTCTTTTCTAAAATTCTTAAGGCTTTTGAGTAATCACTACCATAGATGACTTACTCAAGAGCCGTAAATATATATTTATAAAATATATTAGGTGTTGGAATTAATTCGTAGCGTTTTACAAGTGATGGGAAGTACTTTCATTAATGTATTTTTTAATGCTCATGTGAAATAAATAACATTCTTTCATTAAAAACGCTACGAATTAATTCCAACACCTAATAGAAAAAAGAAAAACAAATATATTTTAGATATGTTATATAATAATATATTAAATTTAATATATTAAAGATATGTTAAAATATAGAGTTCAGATTTATCAAATGCTAAGTATAACAAACATACTATAGTAAAATAGAATTGAAATCGATTTGAATTTTGATTTATCTAATTAATGACTTGATTAATTCAACAAATCCAAACTAGAAACGTATATTTAAAAAATCGATATAAAGTTAATTTTCACTTCAAAGTTTTAATTATTTTCGTAAATGTTAAATCCCAGCTAATGCTAAATATTCTTGAAATATTCATAAAAGGTTGCTACTCAGAAAAACATTCCAACAGTATTACGAAATATTTACGTATTTAAAGTAAAAGCAATTTCGACATTTGCACATTCTGTGAAAACTCTTTTACTCTTCCGGCATATTCGGCACTTTAAGAATACGAATCGAACTTTCTATGACTATTTGGCGTTAGCCGGGGGAGGGGGGGGGGGATAATTTGAATTAAATATCTCACAATGAGATCTAGTAAATTTTTAAGGAAGCCGATACTGCTAATCCTTTAACACTCAATAATTAAATAGTTGTTTAAAAAAACCGACGTTAATTTTTCAACGTTCAATAATTAAACGATGAAAAAAATATGAAAAAATATTTTTTTAAAAATCATTACCTGGCAAATTCAGCAGTTGCTGCTTACCTCTATCACTGCTCCGTACATCTTTCTTAATAAATTAATATATTTTATCGACTCACATGCAATTATCTTCCTTTTAATTATATCATTAATTATTTCATCTTCTTTCCAATTAATTCTATTAAAATTCTATTAAAGCTCGAAATCCTTATTTCAGTCTGTAATATTAGACTGAATGAATTCATATAATTTATACCAAACTTCGTAATTTTCATCCTCTTCGGGAAAATTGTATTTTTCAATTTTGCTCTCTTTGTTGCAAAACCTAAAGTTAAGAGATCCTCTTTAAGAGATCAAATCCTTGTTAAAAATACATTTTAGCGACACAACTTGTTAAAAATTTTCCATTAAATTGAACTTTAATATTTTGCATCATTTCCTCTTTCCAACTAGTATATTAATTTTCATATATTTCCTGTTCCCATAGAAATGTGACATATCATATTATATTGTGTCTTAAATGATTGAACCATCCTACTCATTCCATAACTAGAACATTTTGTGTATAATAAATGTCGTGATTCAAATGACAGCTCTCTGTGAAAAAACAAAGTAGTATTTGATCTTTCCCTCCCTATTTGTAATATTTTATCATCACTATATATCTCCCATAAATGGTCTAACTAAAAGATGAAAAGACCTGTTAGAAATCTATATATTGACAATTGTAATGAATTATTATATGTCTTGAATAATTGTAATGAATTATTTGTGTAATATTGTAATGAAATATTATATACTTCTTTCTCCTCCCTCTCTTTTTAAAAACTTTTAAAATGTCTTCTAAAAATAATGCGTCTTTTTTTCTTTTCAAGTTAGGAAATGTCAGATTTATCATTATTTAGATGGATTTTTCAAGAATCCCTAATTTCTTTGATATAAAGTAGTTCCATAATGGATAAATTGTTGCGATTTCTTCTACAAAATAAAAATTTTGGATTTATACGCAAATTGCAAAAATAATTCCATTATAATTAAATTAATGATGAAAACAAAGTGATTTGAAAAGCATTATCTAAAACTCTTTGGCTTTTTAGACTTTTAAATATTTATAGATCCTTGATGATCCGTGTGAGCTTCAAATTCTGAAATTGTTAAATTACTGAAGTCTATTATCTTTAGCCTTTTGTGTTATAATTAGATGTTTAAATTTATTTCATCCCAAGATTTGCAAATTCATATGGTCCGTATGCTCGACACATCCTTGCAGAAATCTCGTGCAAACTTGCTTTGTGCGGATTCAGATGAAATTACATTTTGCCAAAGTAATCGAAAGACATCAGCAGAATATGATCATATCATATGATATCGATAATTATATATCTGGTAATCTTGTGCCATCTTGAAATATCCTCCAAGTACATTTTTCTTCATTACCATTGTGCAAAACAGCATCTTCCCTGTGACTCATAAAAACATTGTTTTTTTTCCCCTCCCCCTCCCCCTCCCCCCATCTATATCTGTATACACAAGGCACAAAGTACAAGAATCAAAGATCAATAACGATCTTCCGTCTCTTGTTACCTTAATCATACAAATCCAGTGATATCTCCTGATGATGATCAATTGTATCGTCGACAGGCTGTCGAATTAGAACTGTGCAGATAATGACGATCGGGGGCGTTTATCTAATCTATGAAAGGTTTAGATCTAGTTCTTTCGTTCTGCAGCCTGCTATGTAAAACATAAAAAGAATCGAACAAAGCAAAATGCAATATGTAAATTATATTACGAATATATTAGGTGTTGGAATTAATTCGTAGCGTTTTTTAATGAAAGAATGTTATTTATTTCACATGAGCATTAAAAAATACATTAATGAAAGTACTTCCCATCACTTGTAAAACGCTACGAATTAATTCCAACACCTAATAATATACGATATAAGGAACGATAACTAGTTACGCTCCAACAGAGATTTACTCTCATTTTCATTATCTTAAGTCGTCCATCAAATCTTCACGATATCGTCACGTTCAATAGATTGCATTTTATATTTTGATGCCAATCTCGAGACATTTAATCACAGTTCTTCACAGTTCATCGGTCGAATAGGATGAGAAATCTTCCAAACACACGCAGCTGTCTGTCAATCAAAAAGGTTTCTCATTTGCACCTCCCCCCCCGACCCCTCATCTTATATCTCTTTATTTATCTCCACAAAAAACATTCCAATATAAAATTATCTCTGATAACAAAGCTACGTCATTTTGTTATCACTTTGACGACAAAAGGACGTCAGCTTGCTATCAGGAATATTACCGAGAAAAAAGTTCAATACTTTGTTACCATGTAAATACTTAATTATATAAGAGTACTGAACTAAAATAATTTACCATATAATACGCCTTAAATTACCAGATAAACAATTTGATCAAAAATTCAAATATATAGATATAAATTTTACTTAGCCAGGTTTTACCGTAATAGAAAATTCCTTTCAATTGGTGTTGATTTACCACTCTTGCTATTTGTGTTGTATTGTTTGTGCTCTTTTAAATAAAAATATTTTTTCATTGTGCTCTTATTTTATGTATGATTTTTTTCATAGTGCGCCTCGATTCATTGCTGGTACAGATTTAAATCCTTAAACTGGTCGGCTAAGATTGGGATTTCGATGAAGATATCAAGATTTTTTTTCAATTCTCTAAACATCGACTTCGAAAGCTTTGGCTAGTAAAGATTCCCAGACGTATACATGGATTCCTCCTAATTCCAGGATAGTCAGTCTTCAAGTTCTTAGATCTTCGGATCTTCAGATTTTTTTACAATTGACATAAATTATGTTTACAAAAAGATATTAAGATGCAAAATGACTAAGAGAAATGAAATAAAATTCAATTCCTACTTCAATTGAAACCAACGTTACCAAGAAAACCTAACATTTCCACCACTTCTTACACATAATATATAATTCTTGCGCATATACTCTTTACATAGACAATTTTTCCTTCACTTGCTAAGTCACCGGTATATATCCTCCAAATGTCTCTCATATTTTCTGAACATCTAAAACATACACGTTAACGTCCTATCCTGGTCTCGGCATGACCGAAGGTTGTGCAGATCTATGAACACATTATTAGGGCAACGTAGAACAAGCATAAACATGGAAACTTTACAAACAGGAAAAACTTCCGATAACTCTAATAGGTTATTCGCATGCCGAATTACCTTACTTGAAGTATACCTGCGACCTTAAGATAACGGTTCTCTTCATCATTAGCCTATGTGATTCAACGAAAATGAATTTAGTCTGGATCTGGGGAAACGATCGATCGGGGGAATGGAAGTTCATTGCATAAAACTTCATTTCTCATCGTTGTAGTCATCACGCAGAGACGAGCTCGGTATCATGACGATTCGTGCAAAAGATAATTTGTGCGCCAAGTCAACCAGCCTCTAGAAACATAAATTTTTTTTCTTCCCACTCACTCAAGACAGATATACTTCCTTAGGGTTTTTTTTCGCTTGCCGCAATCTTATAGGTTTCTTAAGCCAACGATAACGACGACATCGTCCATATATTGACAGCTTCATTCGCGATAAGGTGAATTTTCTATGATGTCTATGTGCCAGACTGAAAAGAATTGATGGTATTAATAAGTTAGTGAATAGAAAAGTTGAAGAAGAATAGTTCTACATTGTTACTTGCAAAAATGTATTTATTTATCTTACACTCCTTTCAATACTCCTCACTTCATCTTCTTATCTAAATTGTATCACAGTTTTACTTACAAATATATTTCATATAAGATTAAAAATCACAATGGCTTACAATAAGAGATCCTTTGTCTTCGTTTACCTTGATCCTAAACAGTATAAAGCATATTAGAAATATGTGAGAAAAAATTCATCAATATTGAGCCTTGGTAAGTTACACTTGATACATAAAATTTTAGAATTAATTCACAATTTAATAAACAAAAAATGCATTATAATTTTAAAAAATTTAATCCTTCAAAGGCACACTATATTTTTTTACATACATATATAATGTACTAGGCGTTATAATAAAGATACTGTAAAAAGTTAAATTAAATTATATTATATCAAATTTTTTCAACCAAAATATCAGACATTACAAAAAATATAATACAAATATAAAAAAAATATTAATATGCAAATATATGTATTTTTCTTAATAAAAAAATTGGCATTTAAATAAAAAGAAAAGTCGAGTGTGTTATAGTTGCACTGAAGGATTAAATATTTGTTATACTATTCAGGATCAAGAAGAGTTAAATGCTACACACTAATAGAATTATTATCACAATAAAAGGCAGTCTTATAATATATGTATATGAAGTTACAAATTTTTGACAAACTTAAAAGTATAACTAAAATAATGTGAAAATGTTTCTTCCTTTCTGTTTTTTACCAGTATTTTGCTTTAATTATACATATGTTAAATATATTGTATTAGCAGACAAATTCTAAATAGTGAAAATACTTTGGTTTTGATACAGTTTACAAACCAAATTGATGACAGGTAGGAAGGCAGATGTGTGTGTATGCGTACAAAATCCCAAGGTCTGCACCTGTATTACAGCAACTCTCTTATCTCTCTCTTTCTCTCTATCCTTTTTTTCCACCTGCGTCCGCCATCTCAAAGGTGAGACTGCAAGTAAAAAATATCTAGATATATACTAGTAACGATGAGACTGCAAAAAATTGCCGTAACGCTGCAGGATTATTTGGCATCTTCTGGATACATTGAGGTTGCTTGCTGATATTGGAACATAGTTCCATACTAGAATAGATTGGTTCGTAAGTCAAACATTTCCTGTACTGCTTCAGTGAGGCAGAGAAAAAACAAGCAGAAGATAGACATCGAGACATCCATCCATAGATCGTCAGTATTTATTATATAGTCTTGTAGTTGATTAAATGCACTCTTCTTATTAGGAGTTAATGTGGAACATTTGCTGATGTGGCCCTTTCACTCAAATAAGCTACTTGGATGAGCTTGAAAATATTAATTAAATAATTGATTGAGAGTTTTTTATAGATTTTCACATTTTCACAGATATGTTTCAATCATTATCTGTGGAAATAAGATCTATTCTCTAGGCCTAGTCACCGCTGCACGGATGATTTGATTGTATTCAGCTGCTGAAAGAAGTCCACTATGCTGCTAAGATCTTCGCACAAGTTATCCTGCCAGAAGTTCCTCGAGTCAGGATGATGGCCACATCTCTCGAATTCTCGTTCAGTTTTATTATACAGGCCGCAGCTGCCATATTCCACGTCCTTGAGGAGATGCTTTCGCAAACGCTGCCAACGAACTATCCTTGATAATTGCTTAGCCCGCAACTCATACTCCGCCTTGTGTAGGGCGTGAGTCAACACAGCTTCCATATGGAAATCACGTTTGGGACTCCTGTAGCACTTTAGCTTCTTCTGACGCACGTTAGTGATCCAGCTAGTCAATTGTTCCGTATGACTCGGCTTGCCCATCTCAATCTCTCGCGGCCAATCACGAATGTCTCTCGTGACCACGGATAATTGCGTCACACTTCCATAAGTAGGAACTATTCTAGTTCGCCCCATCATACAACTAAGTATTGATTTAAGTATCGAAAACACCAACCTGTATCTAACTCGCGCCTAGTCGATCGTTCGCCAGCAGTAAAGTCGCTGAGGCTTCTTCTTAATTAAATTAATGGCTCCTTCCCGAAAGTTCCGGAAATATAGCCAGCCTGAGGCGTATACGAGCGAGATCCAACCACACCGTTGAGAGAGGACATGCAGAATGGCCGAGCCCTACTTGTAGTGGGAGCCTTTTATACCGAAATGACTGTCTTTAAGTGTAATCTTACGCGCTGGCGTGCGAAGTAGTTCCGCATCTGTGTCAAAAAATTTGTCCGATGTCATCGAATTTCTCGCTTATTAGCAATACAATTCATTAATTCATAATAGAAGATGCCTTTGAGAATTAATCGGGCGCGAATTATCGCTTGCAAAGCAAAAATCAATGCAACCCAGAAAGCGGATTACGGCGTAGGAAAGGAGTGCCGTAGGACGGCGTAGGCGACACGGCCTCTATAATCGCAATTGCTGCGTATTCAGTGTTGCAAGTGGGGAATGCGCTTTTTACGCATGTGCGGCAGATCGATGCAGATCGTGCACATATGTACGGGTGATCCTACGCTGTGTTTCAAAATTCAATCTACAATTTATTGTACATCACGTATACTGTACATTTTTCAGCACTGGCAGTAAATTTTGATCGTTTAAAAATCATTTCATCCTTGTTTGTCAAATGTGGAACGAAGACAAATGATGTTCATGAGTGTGTCAGTATGAATAGGACCACAGCCTTGAAACGCAGTCTATTTTTTTTTTTTTAGCTGAGAAGTGTATAGGAGTTGTTCTTTGCACAATGCGAGAGAATAGTGACTATATTTACGGTTACATGGGATTCATTTAGGCCCAGTTTCACAACTCATGGTCAACTTTTAACCAAGATTTAACTTAAAATAATATTTAATTAATCATGAGTTGTAAAACTAGGTCTTAAATGAGCTCCATGTAACCGTCAGTTAACTTAACCGAGGTTAGTAAAAGAGACCTTTAATAACATCCGTAGTTATGAAACAGGCCAATCAGAGTCGTTCCATTCTTCCGAGGAACAGTTATGATTGGCCAATTTCATAACTGCGGATGTTATTAATCTCGATTAAGCGTGCCATGTAACAGAGCTCTAGATAACAATAGAAGTAACACAGGAATCTATTAGAAATCACATTCATGCATTCTAGTACGGTTTTTGATAGAGATCATTCCTGTCTTCTCAACCTTTACCTTATTATTTAATTATTGTATCATTTGTTATTATTTGCGATAATTTCATAAAATTTTCAGATAGTTATTACACATATTTGTGGCATATGAGAAATAATCATAGATGAAAAGAGCATTTTGATTCATGAGTATGTGGAAACGTATAACCGATTATTCGTTGATAATTTTTTAATAATAATTTTTTAATCCATGGTATCTTTCAAATAAAGGATCAATCCTCAAAATTTCTTTTCTTTATATTTTCTTTTTAAATTTGTACATTCATTAATGCATACATACAGCTGCTATTAATCTGTCGTAGTTTCGCTTTATTTTTGTTGTTCACAATCGCATGAACTTGACTAATACAGTTCTCGATATATGACATTTTGGACTTTATAGTACTTAATACATTAATTAATACAATTAATGGCCTAGTTTCCACCGAGGATTTATCCAAATCGGAATGTAAAAACCAACCAACTACAGTCAGAGCATTCTCCTGTTCGACTGTAAGGACCATTTCACACACTTGCATAGTCATATAAACATATACATAAAGAAAATCATCCAATCGTATTTTACGTTTGCTTTATGATAGGAATGTGATTGGATAATTTTCTTTATGCATATGATTATGCGGCTATGCAAATTTGTGTGGAATGCCCTTAGTCCGGATCTACAATAAGTGCGAGAAGAATAATTGTAATTCGTTTATTCTTTATGGCTTAAGGCTTAAAGGTGCGTTTTCACGTTCGACGCTTATTATCGTAAGAAATTAACCAACTACAGTCGAATGCGGGAAGAATAATTGTAATTCGTTTATTCTTTATGACTTAAGGCTTAAAGGTGCCTTTTCATGCAGACGCTCGACGCTTATTTTCGGCGTCAAAATAAGTCATGTGATAGAAATTGACGAATATCAAGCGTCAATTTTGATCACGTGACTTATTTCAAGATGCTGAAAATGAGTGTCGAGCGTCGGCATGAAAAGGCACCTTTAAGTAGAACGCAGCCCAGTTTCCACATGGTTTTTTTGTGCACGCAAACGTCAGGTCACAATAAGGGTTTAACTGACGAGGTGATCTGGAGCGGGGAACACGGACGCGTGCACGACGAGAACGTTCACGAGTAGCGCGGCGAGATGAGTAAAAAGCGGAATAGGCAACCGGACGCGAATCCCGACGTCAGTGAAGCCTCTACAGAGTCTTGTGAGGAGACGAGCTCAGGTTAGAAACGCGTGCCTTCCACAGTTCCTGATCTAAGATAATATCTTCGAAATCATCTTAGATTACCGAGCTTCTTTATTTTTTTAATTTTTTATTTTTCGCTCCGGTTTCTCTAATCCCTAAGGATATATCTTTGAATTCTCAAAATAGAATTAGTAGCCAATCAAGCAGCTTAAAAAATAAGCAACACAAAGCAATATAAATTTAGAAATTTCAAAGTCGAGAGATTTAACATTCGAATACTTAATTTAAAAACAAATTTTATAATTTAACACATTCAAAATGTCTATTTATAAAATCTTTAAAAAGACATTTAAGTTGAACTTATATTTTATTATAAGAGTAATATTAATTGACTGTTAGTAGGTGCAAAATGTCCGCATATAGCAAAGGCCATTAACCTGAACAAAGTAAAAAAAAATCTAAAAAAGACTGGTATATTAAGCAAATGTTCCATGTGCAAAAAACTGGAGATGGATCTTAAGACAACAAAGGAGATTGTAAATATGATATGATATTTTAAACACAATTATTTGATTGAAACGATATTAAAATCTAACGTAAAATTATTTAAATTTGCAGTGTGATATTTCAAAGCCCCTGTGGATTTGCTTGCAATGTGGAGAACAAGGCTGTAATAAAGAGGAAAAGCAACATGCCTTTGAGCATTATAGGAAGCCTCATAGTGACTGCCATTGCATGGTAACAGATTCTCACCATTGGAAAGTTTGGTGCTATCAGTGTGAAATTGAAGTTCATCCTAACAGTAGGTGAGCTAAGTGATAAACTGTTTTAATTAATATTAGGTGTAGAAATAAATTATCCAATATTTTTTATGAAATTCAATATTTATTGTCCACGTACACTACGTCAAACGTTTCTGGATACCATCAAATTAGTAATTCAATAGAATATCCAGCAATCTTTGAATGTCCTTGAATTCTAGAATTATCCTGGAATTTAACTTTAATTTATATCTTGAAAAATTCCTGAAATACCTGTACAATTTCAGGACTGACCTGGAATTTTTGTTATTCTTTTATTTAAAAAAATTGAATCATGAAAAAAGAAAGAAATAAGAAATATTTCTTGCTTATGTACAAGAATTATGTTGGTAATGATGAATTTTATGATCATTGTAGATGAAGCTTTAAAAGCAAGTACGTACATTGAAAATTAGACTGATAACTTAATGAAACGTCAATTAATTAATAAATTTATGTAGTGATGTTTGTGATATGTTAATAAAAAGAAAAGTTGTGTTTGGATATAAACACTTTCTTAAAGACAAGTTATTAATAAAAAATTTGAATTTGAATTTAATGTCTATAATTATAAAATCGTTTGTGTTGAATGTTCATTTATTATTGATAATGAAATAATATTGTTCCAAATTTATTTGCGTTTTAATTAATTTGTCTTGGAATTCTAAAATTTTAATATAAAAAGACATATTATATTTGCGCGAATAAATGAAAATCAACTGATGAAGATTAATTGATTTGAAAAAAACCAAGATTTTTATCTGGAATGCCCTAGAATTATTCTTAAATTGATTAGCCAGATATCAGGATATCCTGCTTCAATATCTACATTAAGTGAAATAGACGTTTAACTGTAAAACATTTAAAACAAATTTATCTATTTTAATAAAAATGAAATATAGTTATTTTGTTTGTCAAACTTCTCATAAAAAAACTACCTTTTACTAATAAAACATGTTTAGTCAATCGTGATATTCTTTCTACAAATTTCTTCAACTTTTGAAGAATAATTATTTCTAAATTGTTAATGAATAATTTATTGCTAGCAAAGACTAATCTTTCTATCGTGCTGAAATCTATGGTCGGTATTCATAGTTGATTTTTATATTTAAGATTTAAGTATAATTTCGAGATATAAGTCACATTATTTGAAATAAGAACAGACTATGAATGATATTTACAGAAATTTTTCTGTTATATGTGACCGTAGTCTCGACCGACGGTCGCACAACTTCGTCGCTTTTCTATTATCGCATTTTGACAATCAATGATTTTAATCTGATATTCTAAGTCGGTAGCTGCTTGCTGATCATGAATTCTCTCTTAAATACATAAGTTGGGCGCTAGGGTGAGCATACCGCTCTTTGTTACTCCTCTAAATCTTGAATAATTATTCTCAATATTTCTTTAATGCGACGGACAGCCGAGTATATTTATGAGTATACTACTCGGCTAGTTAATATATTTAAAAAATGTCATATCATCATACGATCAATCAATATATGAAAACTGTAACATATGGATCAACCGATGAATTTTTTTTAGTATATTAACTAGTTATAGGATAGAAAGATTTGAGAACCTCTCTGTTTTACAGTCAGTCAACAGCTTTGTCATATGACACATGAAATATTAACTTATGAATACCAGCCTGAACGGTTGAGGAAAATATTGAAAAATAATATGATAGAAAAATAATAGAAAAAAATAGATTATTTCATATAATTGAAGTATGCCTGTATGTTTCAACTTTAAATATAAAATTTTATAAAAAATAATTATTTATATTAATTATTTGCATACACTTAATAAAAAGCATGTTTATGTTTATAAATGTATATATTTATTTATTTTGTTTTTCAGGAAAAAACTCCTAGAAACTGTAGAATTTATCAAAAAATATGTTAATATACCACAAATATCTCAATCGAAAATGCCAGTGATTCAGTGCCAAAAAGAGACGATAATCGACGTACAGGAAAAAGAACATAAAATATTGAATAATCTTCCTAAAGTCGGGGTATGTGAATTATACGTCCTTTTTTGTATAATTTAATTTGCTCTTTAAGTTGCTCTTCTTAATCTCTTTTTCCATGATTTTACAATTTCTTTTTTAATATATAACGCAATAATGGAGATAAATTGTATAATATTAAAAATATTTATTTTAATTAAGGAATTTTTTAATTATGCATTATAGGGCTTAGCAAATCTAGGAAATACGTGTTTCTTCAATGCTGTACTTCAATGTCTAGCGCAAACACCTTACTTGGTGAAAGTGTTAGATGACCTACGTATACCTGGGCAGAAATTTGTTTTACCAGGTGGAAAGCACAAACCTATCGATGCTGAGGAGGAAGTGGAGTTGGTATGTATATCTTTCATCAAAATTGTCTTTTATTATCTCAAGATCTTTGTGGGATGCTGGCTTGTTTAATTACAACAGTTGCCTGTTAAGCAAAAGATCCAGATTTGCTTCTTAGATTTATCATTCTGCATATGTGATACTAGCAATTTTTCTGTGGGAAGAAACAATTTCACTACAGCAGTAATAGTGTCGAAAATGTAAATTAATCTCAAGATAACTAGAAATAAACAAATTGTGATACTGCGTCATTCCTTGGAAGACGAGAAACCTCTAAACGAACATCAATACACGACTATGCTGATATTGTTTATATTCTTTGTCTCAATCAAAGTTGAATCTAGGTAGTTTAAAATTCTTGTCTTCGTTTTTCTTATGGTATTAGAAAATATGATCATATTACTCTTTTTCTGGATGAACAAACATCTTTCAATGTTTCATTTGTTGTTTAACCTACAATATTCTCCGTACTAATATCTATAGATATTTTTGTGGATTAATATGTTTTAATACAGATTCTCATTTAGGTTCTCTTTCAAATATTCGCTAGCAACTCTCATGTCCCACTCATCACATGTCAAAATTTCAAAATGCCTTCTCATATATTGCAGTAACATTTTTTAATACTCTTCCACCAGCTTTACACTCTGAATTAAATCTGTCTAAATTTCGTTCAGGGATAACTAGATTCATTATTATAAAAAGTTGATATGATACTATTATAATTTTTATATGATCTACTAATAGCTAATTAAAACACACACACACACACACACACACACACACACACGTTGTGTCATGTCATAATAGCAAAGCTTTATGTTTAATTTACGATTAATTACTTTGAGCTATGTAATATATTTGTCATTGTTTTTTTTTGTACTGGAACTAAATCAACTGCACCTAATTCAACTACAATTTGTTTATATTATGTTATAATCTTTGTTACAAATACTTGCATACATAAAGCTCAAATTATTATTAGCTATACATTTGTGTTTTGTAAACTTAGGTAATTTATATTCAGGTATGACTTCGAATCAGCTGTTTAGCTGTTGCCTCGTCTATTGTGCACAACTGGTCTGATATCATGTATTATATTTTTGATGTATTAACTTCTGTGTTATCACTGCACTCAATAAAGTTGTTGTTGTTATTATTATTATTATTATTGTTGTTAATATATGAAGCAATATGATTTACAAAAAAAAACGAATATTTATTGAATACAAGTAAAATAAGCCGAGAAATAATAAATTCATTATTAAGTGAATTATTTGAATTTATATTTGATAAACTGACAAAGTCAAATTTAATCATCTAATCAATTAAATTGACAAAATAAGAAGATATGTCAATGTTGTTAAAGATTTATATAAGAAAAATATATCAATATCGTTAGAGATATAAGAAATAACTGAAATTTTGCATTTTTTTCGTCAAATAGCTAATTATTTACTTTATTTGTTTTACAGCCACCAATCGAGGGGACCTTAGAGCGATGGGGCAGTTTCACATCAATTCTCTGTGAAACTCTGTCAAAAATGCAAAACACGAACGGCCATCAAACTTATACTCCTTTGAATCTTCTCTGTAAGCTCAGGAAAAAGACTACGCAATGTGTGGATGGAGGGCAGCACGATTCACATGAGTTTCTTCGACACTTATTGGAAATAGTTCGAAATGAAGATCTCCGAGTAAGTAAAAAAGTGCTCTTAATAAAAAAATAATATATCTATAATATATCTCTAAAAATAAATATATCTTTCGATATATTTTGATATTTCGATAGAAACTCTGAATATTTATAAATCTTCCTAGTATTGTATTCTTACAATATTTAATGATTCAATATGTGTTAAATGTAAACACATCGTTATGAAATTTATCATTATTCATTACAAATAAAATAAGTTTTTGCAAAACATTCAAACAATCTATTTTATCATTTTTGGAAGCTTGTAAATAAACTTTCTTTCATAAATGTATGGACTTTCAAAATGATAAGTACATAGGTTTTAAATATATCCAGCCAAAATTTGCCATTTTTAGATTAAAAAACTTAAAATAACAGGACTCTTAATGTTCAAAATACGACAACATGATAAAAGACTAATAAGAGTCAGAAAGTATCCATTATTCATCCATTAGTCAAAAATAGAGTAAAAAAATCTCCATTATTATCTCCATTATCGTTTAACATAAGTATAATTGAAAATAGATATAACAAACAAGAACTGCAGAAAATAAGAAAATTAAAACGCTACAGAATACAATACTAAATACAATACATGTTTCAATCTTATATTTAGGCTCTCTTCAGATGTACAAAAAATTCCGCAGTAAAAATTATTATTTAAAGATTAAGAAAGCGACTATTTCGTTACATAATTAGATGAGTTAAGACAGAGAAAATTGTTCGTCAAGCGATTGGTTAATCAATTGCGAAAATTTCTTATTGTTCTAGTGAGAACATAAAGAAACATAAAAGCGTTTTATATATATATATATAAAAGAATTATCAAACTAAAAATTTTTAAAACAAATATAATACGTCTCTCTGGTAAAAACTCACCTCAGAGTCCGACAATTGAGAAAATCCATGTTAATATTTAAAAAAATTGTCAAATTTTGTCAAAAGAAGTAAAAAATTAATATCACAATTGTAAGTGTATAACGTCCAATATATAAAATAAAGAATAAAGAAAATCGTACAACTGTTATGTTTCACTAGAACAACGAGAAATTTTCGCAATCCGTCAACCAATCGCTTGACGAGCAATTTTACGTTTCTCTGTCTTAACACTCATTTAATTATGTAATGAAACAATTGCTTTCTTAATCTTCGAATAATAATTTTTACTGCATCGGAATTTTTTGTACATCTGAAGAGGGCTTAAATATAAGGTCGAAACATGTATTGTACTTAGTATTGTATTCTGTAGCGTTAAAATTTTCTAATTTTCTACAGTTCTTGTTTGTTATCTATTTTCAATTATACTTATGTTTATAAACTTATGTTTTATATTAAACGAATAATGGAGATTTTTTATATTTTCTGACTCTTATTATTTTATATCATGTTGTCATACTTTGTCATTTTTATTTCCTCCTTTTTTTCTGTTCATGAAAACCATTCTTATTTTTTAATGACCACAGAGAGTATATAATATATTAAAGAAATGAAAGAAAACTCTTATATTAAAATATAACATTAAACAGTCTTAATAATCGGTCTTAATAATCATTTATTATTCTTATACATTATAATAAGATTTTACTTCGTTCAGATATTAATGTGCTACAATAAAGATCCCATTACACTAACTTACATAAAATTCCATAATTGTCGTTTTTTGTTAGATTTAATATTTAGATTTATACATATATTCTCTATAGAACTTTATATTATATTTATATCATATACTGCAGATAGATTTTTTTATTTTAGAAAATGCACAGGAAATCAATATTTTAAAAGCAATGTTAGATTTAGTGTTAAAACGAGTTCTTAATTTGTGTATTCAATATGATGTAATGATGAATCTTCAAAGTAAATTAAAATTGTATATTGCTCTGCAGAGATACCAGAGCATAATTCTAAAGGAGGTTGGCCTGAGCGGAAAAACAAAGCCGGATTGTGTGGAAAAGAGCCTGAAATCTCGCGTGAAGTTCTATGGCAATCAGGCCAGTACGAGGCTGTTAGGACCAGAAGTAGTATTTCGCGGCGTGTTAGTATCTACTCTAGAGTGCCTGGATTGTCATCATTCGTCGCAACGCACCGAGCCGTTTCTAGACTTGAGTCTACCCGTCACTGCGGATAAGCCACAGCCTCCACTCTTAAAGTAAAGAAAAAAACTTATTTATTTTCTTTAGGTTACAATAATTAATTTTATTAAAATAGTATATGATAATTTTGATATATAGAAGATTTTACTAAAATAGTATATGATAATTTTGATATATAGAAGAAAGAATAACGAATTTGAGGATGCTTTTGATATGATGAACATTCAACAACACGATTGTCAGACGGAGATTTGGAAATCGGAGGATACGCCATGGAAGCAGTTGAAGAAGGAGAAAAAGGCAGCGAGGAAAAACCGAAAAAATAAAAGGCACGAGAATTATAACAATTCTAACGCGTTAATGGATCTAAATAATCCCGCGGAAGAAAACAATGATAATGTTTTGAAATCAGGTATAGCTTTTTTTCTCTTGCCGTAGATATAGAGAAGCTATTTATTAACAATTCGGATCTTTCTTATGCGCTATACAAATGTTCCAAAAGGAAAACACTTTCTCATTTTCAAAATTCATCTTCTAAACAAAGTTATATAAACATTTTTTTATTTTTAGAAGAGAGCGATGCCGACGTAGAAGACAATATTGAAATGGATAATTCTCATCCGGAGATTGGAGAGTCTGGTTATAGCTCTGAGAAAGCATCCGCTGTCACCAGTCCTGTATCTCCTGCTGACCATCATCATCATCATCATCATCCAAATAACGATTTTAATAGCACAATCAGTCCTGAGGACAGTAATCTGGACAACAGTAATTTGGACGCACCACAAGTTAGACATCTAGTGAACATTAATGCGTTAACTAGTCCTAGTCCAACCGATGTGTCGATGACGGACTTGACTCAAATCAGGATGCCATTCGAGAAGACTGACAGGAACATCGGTACCATCAGCTCCGAGAACGAAGTATTGGCCACGGCATTGATCAGCTCCATAATCGTGAACTCTGACGTTATAAGTCCTGAGATACCCACTGCAAGCTTAAGTAGCTCTGCTGCTTCTAAGGGGAGTCCCACTAGTCCTGTCAATAATGAAAAAATTGCGGAAAGGTCAGATATTCAAATGTTCAAACATTTACAATTTTTAAATTTTGAATGTTTTTTTCCAACTTCTTGAAAGCTTAAGCTTAAATTTGCTTCTTGAACATTGATTTTTGCGATTCTTAAATGCACATAGGCGATAAAAAAAATGTTAAACATTGTATTTTCGAAAACCTTTTTAGATATTTGAAAGGAGGATGTTAAGTTAGGGTTGTTTTTCGGCAGTAGCCATTTAATATGATGTGTAATTTGTACATCTATAATAAAAAATCTTTTTCATTTTTGGTCGAAAAACGGTGCTAACTACATTCTCCTTTGAATTAAGTGTGGTATTTTCTCAGATTGGATGGTGTTGAGACATGGATGGCTACTACTTTATCGAGATATGGTAGAAGGAAATATAACGGAACTTCGAACGGAGATCCCGAAGAACAAGATGTATATAACGAGCTTGGTGACATAGTGACGGGAATGTCTAGGCTGGGAATCACCGGGCATCAATCACCTGGCAGGTACACAACCAAGGAGGGTGAATGTTCCGTGGAATCATGCTTGAATCAATTCACCGCGCTAGAACTAATGACGGGAAGTAACAAAGTCGTATGCGAGGCATGCACAGCTCGTGAGAAGAAGGTAACTCAAAAAGAAAAGAAAGTGATCCTTCTCAAGATCTCTAAAGAAACTTGGTACATTCGAGAAATATGTGAGAACTGTTATAACATTTTCTTTTTTGTCTCCTTATATAAGTGAGAATAATACCATTTCATTTTCACTTTTCTTTTTTTTTCTCAGACTCAGGAAGGTTCGTCGAAGATGGTATGCACTTCGAGTACAAAGCAATACCTCATTTCTCAAGTACCTCCGATATTAATATTGCATTTGAAAAGATTTCAAACGCAGAGAATTGGTTTTCGAAAGGTTTTCAAACATGTGTCATTCCCGATATTATTGGATTTGGCACCAGTTTGCACAGATCGCAAAAAATCTCGACTTTATGCACTTTATGGGGTTGTCGAGCACAGTGGAACTGTTCATGGTGGTCATTATGTTGCTTATGTCAAGGTAGATTATATTCAGATTTTGAAACACTTTCGCATTTTAACACGGGATATTTGAGATTTTATAAAAAGATAAGATAATGAACTTATTTCTCAAAAAATATAAATAAGCATATGCATTGAAAATAACTTTAAATAAAAATACGCTAGAATCTCATATTTATATGAATTTATCTTTTTATTTATATGATTATATTGAAAGAATTTATTAAAGTTGTTGCAATCATATTGCAATAAAAACTAAAAAGTCAAAGAAAAAGTACAAAAATATTAGATGCTTCCACTACTTCTGATGATCTTTCTTTGTAAAAAAATATGTGATTGTGACATAATAAATTTGAAAAATTATTGTTACTGATTAAATTCTTATTTTATGTTCCTATTAGACGAGACTGCCGCTATCACCAGATGATCTTCGATGGAAGTTTCTTCCAAAAGATAAAGATTCTAATTCTATTAATTCGAATAATGAGTCGAATAGTTTAGATTCAGATGAGGAAGAAGCATCAGCGAAAGGTATATCCATTGTGGAACCACCACCTGGGAAATGGTATTATGTATCAGATTCTCGGTAAGATCCTTGCTATTATAACATATTTACCAGAAAACACAAAAAAAGATATATAAATATAACAAAATTAATATCATGAACTACAGGAGATTATAAAATTAATTTCAGAAATTGCTCTTTTGTTTAGAAAATTAAACGTAATTTTCTAAACACAAATCTCAAATTCATAAAAAAAATTGATGTTGCATGCAATATATTGCTTCTTGTCATGAGATATAGTAAAAATCAATATAGTAAATGTTACACTTGTTTGCTAATTTATTTCATATGTAATATGAAGTAATTACTAGTATAATTATTACACTATTTGTTTCATCACTATTTGACATTTATTGTAATTTTTTATATCTATTCTGTTTATTCTACATTTATTGTATCTATTCTAGGGTATCAGAGGTAGATGAAAATACAGTGTTACAAAGTCAAGCGTATCTTTTATTCTACGAGAGGATTCTCTGATTCGATAAAATGAAGCAGAATGTGAACGAAGGTCGATGTAGTTCACATTTTCAATGTTTGTCGAAAGAAAAAAAACAGACTTATAATGAATTTATTAATTATATAATTATTAGTATAACGCGCGTTATCGGATGTACGATGTAAGTAACTGATTATGTACACACATTGCAAGAAATCTGTAATCTATTAGAAATATTGAAAATTTGGTTCTTGTGAAAAGTTGTTTTTTACAGTCGATTAGCAATAGATAGCGAGAATTATTAATAAAAAACTTGGAAACTTTCATAAAACGTTGAAGTGGATGCTGACAGCCGAACTCGATAGTATCAGGTGGAATTAATAAGGTCATCGACGAGATATTGTTATAAAGATGGTCGGCGCTTATGGAAATTTGCGTGCCTGTTAAAATTTAAGTGATTAAGACTCAGTTCCACTTTTTGATAAATTTTACCTGTGAGATAAATCTGGTAATCCGCGCATGTGATTGGGTAATCTTGCTACTTATCCAACAGGTAAAATTTACAAAAGATGGAACAACCGACCAATTCAAAAATTGGAAAGAGACAATGAATAAGTTGAACCTCGGTTAAGACTTAGGATGAAATCACACGGTGCGGAAAACGACTGCAGAATAGAGAATACGTCATAGAAGCAACCAATTAGTGTTATTCTGCGTTATTCTACGTTATTCCGAATAGCGCTAAGTGATTGTTTCAATGACGCATTCTCTATTCCGCAGCTCTTTTTCGCATCGTGTGATTTCACCCTTAATCGTGAGTTGAACTGGGCCTTATGCTGGGATAGGTCATTAGAAATGATGTAATATTATTTCCGCCGCGCGGCAAAAGTTGGATTGAGTTCAACTTTCATCGCGCGGTGAAAATGATATATCTATTACTTCCGAGCAAGTTGATTAGTTATCGCGCCAACTTCCGTCGCGCGGCAAGCGTTGCGTTATGTGTGCAAGATCATTACTCTGCTTTCTTTTCTGCGATTGTGATTAGTCTCGCTATTCCGTTTCGCTATGAATTTCCGCTCCATAGAACATCAGTCTAGCATAAACATCACATAAAGCCGCTAAACCAATGAACATCTTATTTAAATCAATATGGCGACATTATACTAGATGCTCATTGGTCCAGCAATCTTATGCTTATGCTCTGTTATGCATTTCATGTGTGAAGCCCTTAAAGCGAGGAACACAAACTCTTGCATAATGCATAACATGTAATGCATAAGAAAATAAACTAATTAAAGTCCTCCTTTTCCTTGCTTTCCATGAACTAAAGAACTTCTGATTGAATTTCTTATGCTTTATATGTTATACGTTATGCAAGAGTCTGTATTCCGTGCTTAGGGCCATTCCACACAACTTGCATAGTCGCATAAACATGTGCGTAAAGAAAATCATTCAATCGTATTTTATGTTTGTTTTTATGACAGAAATGTGATTGGATAATTTTCTTTATGCATACGATTATGCGGCTATGCAAGTTTGTGTGGAATGGCTCTTAAGTTGGAATCAGATTACGTATTGAAGAATGAAAGATTGAAGTTTGACCAATTAGAATAAAAAGAGCCAAAACTTCTTTGTTCTCATTGATGAAATTTCAATCTTTAATCTTTAATCTCAATCTTTAATGCGTAATCTGATTCCGGTTTTAAATGTAGTCACAAACTTGCATAGCCGTATAAACGTATGCATAAAATTATTGAATATATTTTTAAGGGAAGATATTGGGTCATCTAAAAAGTATCCGCGGTTTTTTGTCACTAGATGGTGTTGATGGTCAACACATCTAGTGACAAAAAACCGCGGATACTTTTTAGATGACCCCGATCAGAATAGCGATCATGAATTTTTCTTTAGAGAGACTTAGGTCCTTAGGGCCGGTTGTTCCAGTCTGATTCCGGCCTAAGTTAGGGCAGAGATCAAAAATCATGTATTGTGAAATACACAGTTTCTGATAGGTTGAAATTCTTATTCTCTGCTTCCTGTTATTGTGCAAAGCCTCATACTCTAACCAGAGAGAAACCTGAGAGAGGACTTGACGATTCAAAACCTGTAACCGCAAAGTGCTGTTACGCACCATCGCCCTCTGACAAAGTGGATGTAAACTACATAGCAACGTCCACTTAGGGTACATCATCCATTTTTCGAGGCTGGAGATAGTAAAACGATATTTGGTTCATATAATCGTGCTATATATAGCTCCAACCTTGAAAAATGGACGATGTACCCTAAGTGGACGTTGCTATGTAGTTTACATTCACTTTGTCAGAGGATAGTAGTGTGCAACAGCATTTTGCGGTTACAGGTTTTGAGCCGTCATGTCCTCTCTCAGGTTTCTCTCTGATCAGAGTATGGTGCTCTGCACAATAAAAGGAACAGGGAACAGAGAACACAGAATAAGAATTTCAACGTATCAGAAACTGTGTATTCCACAATACATGATTTTTGATAGGTTGAAATTCTTATTTTCTGTTCTCTGTTCCTTTTATTGTATGGAGCCCCATATCAATCATGAAACTTTATCCATAGGATGGAAAGTGAAAGGTGAAAATTTTGACCATTGAAGTTAATGGAGAACTTTTCACTTTTCATCCTAGAAAAAAAGTTGATGATTGATACCCTGCAATTCTTGATGATTCTTAATTGATTCTTGGGTATGTTCGAATTCCCACCTGAGTGTTCCCTGAATATCATGTCATTTTTGTTGTTTACCAAACATTAAACAAGGACGACATGGTATTTGAGTGACCCAGGTGACAATCTAAATTCCGAATACGCCTCTTTCTCTCTTCGTTTTCTTCATCGTGAAATGCGCTCAGTAACGATCATTAGTTTACCCTCGCCGGAATTATCGCTACTCCGCGGCAAAGGTCAATTAATATTGAACAAGAAGACATTAGCAATCATTAGATTGCATTTAATAAGTTTGAATAAGTCGCAGTCATTTTGACGTGTGAAAAGTTCATTGTAAGAGCAATTGTTTTTACTTGAAAATAAGCAAAAAAGAAGTATTATTAAATTTTAAAGGAACATATATATATATATATATATATATACATACGTGATATATTTTTTAAAATCTGTTACATGCTTTGAGTGTTCAACGTGTCGGTCAATTCTGCGTAATTTGAAATAAATTTTGTTGATATTTTTCGCTGATTTCATGAAATATGTGCACTTCCGTAAAAAATAAGGTAAAAACTTCCTATATGATATTGATAATTACGATAATTATGTAGCTTCATTATAATGTGCATTCAAATCGCCATATAATTTTCATAATTTGTGAAAATCAATTTTACAAAAGATGATTTGCATTTTTTGATAATTGTTGAAATGAACATCATTTGCGATGTTGATAAAATTAGACTCGTTCGACGCATTTTTGTACAAAATGAAGGAATCTAGCAAAAGAAGTCGCTCTGTCCCGCGAACCCAGATACTAATTATTGAAGTTTATAGATATTCAAGTTAGAAAATCTGGCACATTGATGGCATGGAGGAACATGAGAACATATAAGTGAGGCTAGAATAACTATTTTCTGTTCCAAAAAATTACACAAGTTTTCTACTTTAAAAACGCCATTTTTTTGTTTATAATTTTTGTTTTTACATCAGAGAATTTGTTTTAGTTAGGATTTTGCTTTCTGCTTTAAAAATACAAATTCTATTTTAAAACAAAAATTCTTTTTTAAAAACAAAATTTTGTGCTATAAAAACAAAAATTATATAGAATTTGTTTTTAAGGTAAAGGTTTATATTTATAAAACAGAATTTGTGTAACCTCTATATCATCGATGTGATAGTTTTCCTAACCTAAATATCTTGCAATTTTAACAATGAATAATGAATCTCGATTTATAGGGCAGAGCGACACTTTTTTTGTCATATTCGTTGCATGCAAAAACGCATCGAATGAGCCTAATTTTATCAACATCTGAGATGAAGAAGTTAAATTCAACAATTACCTTAACTAATATTCTTGAGGCTTCCATGAGAGTACTTTCTATATAAAGATTATACGTTTCACTAGTTGTCTCCGTGTTCATTCTTGGAATGGCAATTCTTGGATCGCCTTGATGAAATGGACTGCAAGGTTCATGAAACGTTGGTATTCCAAGAATAGATAGCTGGAGAACCCACGAAACGCATAATTATCTTAACTTTTAAATGTTAAATGTTTAAATGTACTAATCTGTTTTATCTCTGACAAAATCTATTTTTTTATCATAAGTTTATATAAACATTTTTATAATATTTTAATATACTATAATTTGTATACAGAATTCTCCAGAATGCCAGGATATGTTGCATTTTGCAAAAAAATGGTGCTGGAATTTTTTTCAATGTATGATCGTACAGCTGCATTTTATCTTCGATAATATTGTAGACTTTGCCTTTGGCATGTACTACGATAAGAAAGCAAAGAAGGTACCATCAGTGAAGAATAAGCTATTATTAGAAAGTGCTGTTTCCTTAGCAGAAAAAATTAGGTAGGACAGTTATTGATTCTTTACTTAAAGAATAATTTATAACCATGTTATTCATATATATATATAAATGATATTTAAGGCTCTATTCTATAATCTTTAACACTATTTATTGTTGAACAATTATCATTAATTTAGAATTTTTCTTATTTTATAATAACAAAACAAAATTATCGTAATCTCTAGAAAAATATTATTGAATCTATAATAATTTTGTTACCATTTTATTATTAATATATAAATAACAATTGTTATCTACAGAAGTGACAAAATTGTTCATTAACGACTATTGTTTAATGATAATATCGTTAAAAAATTATAGAATGGTTTATTTTATTAATTTATCAAACACATCTTCTCTCATAATTTTTTTTTTTTTGCTTTGTAATAACATTACCATTAAATAACCATTAAATGATAGAAATTCTTATGAAAATTTGGTTTTGAATTTGAAATGATGAGATGTTCTTTAAAATAATGAATGTCATTTGTATATGAATGAATAGGTTAAATATGTTAAAGATTTACAATTTGAAATTGAATTAAAGAGAGAATAATTCTAATTAAATATGGAAAATTCTTATTTTTGGTTGAAGCAAACCTTAAATGCTATAACTATTTAATATAAATTTATGTACATTTCTGATTTCCATAAATCATGCACTGAATTGCTTTTTCAGACTAAACGCATTTATGCACAGAATCAGAATAGTAATCCTGATAAAAAATGTATTATACATAAATATACAGAGTGTCTTAAAATAATTGCTAAATATTTCATGGACAGGTAGAACCATGGTGGAAGGATTACATGTTCAAGCGTCTCTTTCTAAAATTGTTAATAGTTTAAAAACAAACATTTAAATAATATCCCTGCGAAATATGGATATATCTGTTGGTGATGTTCGAGATTTGTGCCATGTAAGCATATAAAAAAAATATACATATATATTTTATGTATATATGTACATACATGATACGAACTTCATCACAGCTATATCATTGCGCGCGCTTCCATATTATAAAACGTTTTCCAATGAAACTTAACAAGCATTAAGATAATCTCACAAAGATAATACACAAAGAGCAGCAAGCTAGTGTAAGAAATAAGCGACAACACGAGAAAAATATTCAGGCATTCCGGGATTTAAATCAAGGCCTAATCTTCTCCATATCGATAAACTTCCATTCTGCCACTGAGCCATACAGCCCTGATGCTGATAGCTTCTTTGTTGTGTCTATTTCCTCTAAATTTCTTACACTAGAGAGACTAACGGTAAGAGAGAGTTAATGGACGCGTTCAAGCCGACAAAGCGACTAGGTCTGCTCGTCGAGCAATTAAACATAATTGATTGGATTCATAGGTAAGAATCAGTCAAGCTCGACAAGCGAATGCCTTTGCCGGTTTGAACTCGACCAATGTGACATTCCATGCTCTTCCTTTTCTTCATTGTCCCTCGTCATAAACATACTTTATCTGCTAAAAAGTTTCCGTGAAAAATTAGGTGTTGTAATTTCAAAAACGTTTGCATATACAAAAATCTGCAGTGTAATGTTTGTCAATGTATTATAAACTAAATATTTCATATGAAACGTTTATGAAATATTGTAAAATTGGTTTCATTATCGCAAATATAGCATTGCTGTAATGCCATCAAACGTTATAAGCCAAACATCCTAAATGAAACGTTTATGGAATATCTTAAAATACATGTTTTATGTCGCAAATGTGACATTGCTGTAATGTCTTTGAACGTTACAAACAAATTATCTCAAATGAAATGTTTCTTAGATGTTGCTAAACATTTCTTTTCTAACATCCTAAATTATTGAAATAACAGCCAAGATATAACATTTTTGGAACGGCACGCGAATATTACAATTGAAATATTATTTTGAAACATTCATGAAACATTTTATGAACATTTTAATGTAACATTTTAAATTTCTGCCACATTCAGGTGATTAGCTGGCGATTAAAATTTAAAAAACGTAAAAATTTAGTAGTGTCTAATCGTAAATATTACAAGTCCATAGCTATGCATTTAAAATAAAAGCATAATGTATTTTCATTATACATTTAAATGGAACGTATGAAAAATGTCGAACCAATTGATCACAAATCGGGGAGAAGGTGGTCAGATTCTGATTAGGGAATCTCTATCAAAGACAATTGTCCTAATGCCTTGTGCCCTCTCTTTTACGTTTCTCCTTGCAATAACCAATCAAAACGCAAGACGTCAGGCAATAGTACCAACACGTTAATGATTTTAGTGACAAATATATGTATCTCGAAAAACAAATGGAACTCTTTCACTTTTGGCCAGCCTGAAATAATGTTAGTTTCGAACGTTTAAGTACTAAGTTAGTTTAGCAAGTTTCCTTTTTTTATGCACATTTTCGAAGACTTAAACTAAAAACTTTGGCATATGTTAAAAGAAACGGATATCACATCATTCTCAACTCTAATTTCGCTAAACAGTACATAAATCAAACTTTATCATTGACACATCTTAAGTAAAACATTTCAAAATTGAAAGTTTAAAACTAAACAGAAAACGCTTAATTTTTGAAAAACTTCAATTTGACTCGAAGTCAGTCGACAATCGACCTAATCCACAATTTCATTCGGTCGAGAGATAGGATTGCATTATATTGGATCATCTAAAAAGTATCCGCGGTACTTTGTCACTAGATATATGACCATCAACACACATCTAGTGACAAAAAACCGCGGATACTTTTTAGATGACTCAATATAATCTAGAAATTAGGCTGGAACTTGGAATATCTTGGAACTTGGAACTTGGAATACCGATTTTTATTTAAAATTTTAGCGATTCTATAAGGTCCCTTGTACTCGAACTTTAATTTTTTATCTTTACTAGACTTCACAATTGAATCTCTGATTATGACTAGATCACCGAGAGCTTTCGATGTCGTTCGTACATTGACTTATTATATTCTTTGATTCTATCCGTAACATTCAACGCTTGTATCCGGCTTTCTTCCCTTACTTCTTCAGGGTCTGCGTCGATCCCTACAATTTCAATCAAATATTTAACTAAGTCAGTAATCAGCGTAATTACGCTGATTGCAATCTAATAATATTTTTGAGGGTGAAGCTTTAAGCGACGAATGATGCATGTTATTAAATATATATTACACTGTATCGAGATTAGATTTCCCAGTCGTCCTGATCATCTGTTAACGAAGATTTGAGAAAGCGGTTAATCCTTTCGACCAATCCATTGACAAAAGACCGCCACGGCAACCATCTGTGATTAATTTGTCTGTGAACGCAAAAAAGTATACTCTCGAAAAGGCAGTCTTCTTTTCCGCATAAATATACACTAAAAAATTTATAGCAATTTTT
Organism: Acromyrmex echinatior; assembly: GCF_000204515.1. The sequence continues at coordinate 94,347 of NW_011627198.1, forward strand.
AAAAAATTGTCTATATTCTTCAATAGTGTTGGATACACGAGCTCTACAATAGTCACGAAAATTTATCTAAGATTGTTAATCTTTAATAATATCTCAAATATAGTTTCGTCTAGAATTAAATTTAAATACATGTTGTACAACAAAAGAATATATGCTTATATTTATACATACTTTGTTCTAGAACAAAAAAGGTTACATCAGAAGAGATTGTAAAAGCTTATATTGAAAGATGCAAGGAAGTAAACGATTTGATAAATGCAGTCGTGGAATGTAGATACTTAGATGCAATTGAAGAGGCGAAAGCAGTGGATGCCATGATAGAAAAAGGCGTAGATTTGGAGAAAATAAAAATAACGCAGCCATTCTTGGGAGTACCGTTTACTACAAAGGAAAGCAATCGAGTAAAAGGTATATAAAACATATGTAGCAGTGTGAAAATATTCAGAATTTTTAGTTCAAGATTTTATTTTTGAAAAATTATTCAGTTGACAAGTTTTAATTGAAACTTTAATAAATTTTAAATTTCACAAGTTTGATAAGTATGTAAAGATAAATATAAATATTTTTATTTTATTAATTTTATTTAGTTTTATTTAAATATGATTTTGATTTAATGATTGTACAGACGTTTGGATCCTTCTCAATATCGCAATCAACTTAAATTAATATAACAATAAAAAATGTTGATAATAAATAATAAACATAATACAATACTAATATAATACAATTATAAATCGAAATAAAAGGTTGACGTTGGAAATGATTTTTATTAAAAAACAAACCAATGGCTTAAATATTGAAAGTGACACTGAATCTCTCGACGCGGTTTATTCTAATTTATTTATAAGAACATGCTTCCTTCTCCTTATCACCGTATGTTCGTTTTAATTCTAATTTTATAATTTGATCCAGTTAATTTGGTAATTATTTTGCAAATACTGGACTTCATAACTTCTTACTGCAGCAAAAAACGGGGCTACAAATCCCTTAATTCGATTTATAATTGTATTATGTTAGGTGTATTATCAATGTTTAATTTTTTATTGTTATATTAATTTAAGTTGATTGCGATATTGAGAAGGATCCACATTAGGGTCAAAACATTTTGATCTGTACATTTTGTATTAAATAATAAATATTTTGCATGCGGACATCCAGTGCTTGGTTCACATAGGCAACATTTTTCTTTGATTTATTCTTTAGAACCTGTCAATTCTTTTTATTGTACAATTAATAAGTAAGTACTGATAACTAGGGATATAATCTAGGCAGGAGATAGACCTAACTTCACATTGAAGTTCGATCACCTCTATGCAGGAAGGGTGTGGGGTGAACTTCTCTTTGCGTGGAAAGTCGAAAGCTCCTTGGCAAGGAGAATTACACTTTAATTCTAGATATCTTAGAAACTCTAAGAGACCATCATCTAATTGTTGAGACAAAGTTACTCAGAATTATGGCTTTGACAACATTATGTCAAAATCAAAGTCATTGGAGTTCGGTCTTGTTGTTAATATTTAATATAATTCTATACAAAACAAAAAATAGAAAAACAAAGCACACTTAAGATCCAGTTAGACTATTAAAAAGCATTTATGTCCTATTGTTGTGCTCGCATGTACGATCTTATGAGATATTTAGCTTAACATTAAAAAAAAAAACAAAATTAGTTGAGCATAAATCAGTGTCAGCACTTGAAAAAAAAACAGGTGTGATACTTAAATGAATGCGTGATAACGCGTCCAAGAATGAAAATGTTCTTTTATATTAGTGCTTGTATATCTATTTGTATATCTATTTGTATATGCGCATGAGATATTTCATATTTTATAATTCACAATATCAAAATAAAATATGAAATATCTAAGAAACTATTGAGTTTTGGATAGCATTATTTACGCTATCTTTTACACTTTATATAAATATATATAATAAATTTATATTCGAATATCATAGAGGATTTATATAAGAAAATTTATATTGTTCCATTAAAAATATTCTCCAGTCTTTTCACATAATATAAGAAGTTAATTAGATATTGAAATTAAGTTTGTAATTTATATATATATAGGTATTCTTGAATTTTTTCAGATTTTTTGTGTAGTTTTCTTTAAATAATTTTCTTAAATAGCTTAAATTCTTATGAGAAGAGGAATTTTAAATGATTTAATTGTAAACAAAATATAAAAATTTTGAAAAGCTATATAGATATAATGAAATTTAAAGATTTTTATTATTTCATTTTTAAATTAAAAAATGAAGTTTTAACGTATCATTTTCATATAAAAATATGAAATGTTCATGAATTCTCTTTAAATATGATATTACACTAGTGAAAACGTGGCAACATCGTTTCTATTAGAATTATCAATATCCAAATTAAATTCAAATTATATATAAACAATTTTTATTCAAAATTTAGTTTAATTTAATTTAATTTTTTTAAATTTAATTTTTTTAATAAATTACAATTATACTATTAAAATTTTTTTTATTATTTTTTAGAAGATGGCAATGGCTTTTGCATCCTTTGTTTTCTCTGTGAAGATAAAAAAAGTCACAATAATTCCTCTTCACTTTTTTAAGTGGAGAACTTTTTTAACAGAAAATGAAAATGCTTGATATAATCTTGACAAGTTAAACTAATTTTAAAATTATTTTATGTTTTTCTTACTAAATAATATTTGTCTGGATTTTTAGAAAAAAAATGCATCATAGAATAGAGAAATTTTTACTGTTGTAAGTAATAATGAAATTAATATTAATTAATCATTATTATTAATTATCCTATTAGGTTTAATTCATTCATTGGGTTTACTTGGTCGTCGTAATCATCGTGCAGAAGAAGATGCCACAACAGTTCGTTTCCTTAAAGAGGCCGGTGCGATTTTAATTGCTACGACTAATATTCCTGAGCTCCTTTTATGGACTGAATCAAGAAATAATATATATGGACAGACAAATAATCCTTACAACACCACAAGAACTGTCGGAGGCAGTAGTGGAGGAGATGCGGCCATTGTATCAGCGAGTGGTGTTCCATTTTCCCTTACTAGTGATATAGGAGGCTCCACAAGAATGCCCGCGTTCTTTAATGGATTATTCGGCTATAAACCCAGTGAAGGTCAATCTTATTAATGATGTTGTTGTAATTACTACTATAATTATTACTATAATTACAAATTTATATAAAGGGTGTTTTTTTAAGCCCGATAGAACTTGAAATTGTAAAAAATAAAACAAAAAATTAAATTAAACAGCCGCGGTGACCATATGGCCCGAAATCATTTTCAAATGTTAATGCCATGCATTGATCTTTCGACTAAAAAAAATTTTTTGATTATAATTTAATTTTTGTGTTAGTTTTTACAATTTTAAGTTCTATCGGGCTTAAAAAAACACCCTTTATTATTTTCTATCCATTTAATTTTGAGAAAAAATGTAGATGAGTGTATGTGATATATCTAATAACAAATTTGATTGGATGCACTCAGTGCGCACTAATGCCATCGTACACAAATTGATGTAAAAATATATATTTAATATAAATATATATAAAAACGGATTAAACCATAAAATCCTTAATATATTTTTGCTGTGCTGTTAAGTAAAATTTGATATAATCCGAAATATATACATTTTATTTTTACATAGATTAAATTAGTACAACGGCTTTAATATGCACTAGTACACATCAGTGCGTCCAAAACCGAATTTGCTATAACTAAATTAAAATGATAAGTTTCAGAATTTTTTAATATCGTATTTTCTCATGATAAAAATGCAGTATTAAAAAATTGATAAAAAGTTCTAAAAAAATTCTCAGAACTTTATGAGAAGAAAATAAATGATTTTTGTTTCTTGCAGTTTTTTTATAAAGTTGATAGTATTTGAGTAAAAAATTATTCAAAATTAATATTTGGCAATTTTTAGTAATTAATATCTTGTTAACTATTGCAAAATGGTAAAGAACTTTTTCGTCTCAGTTTAGTCCGCTCTATCTACACAAAAGTGATTGGCAAAAACTTTCGGGACACTCTGTATATGTTTTTAGATGAAACTTTTAAAACAAGTGCGAACATTAAAAATCAGATTGATACTTTAATGAAACGTCAATTTAAATTAATTTTATAAAATGATGTTTATGATATATATTAATTAAAGAAAACTTGTGTTTGGGTATAAGCCTTTCTTTAAAGATTCAATAAGGCAAGTTATTAATAGAAAATTTAATGTCTACAATTACAAATAGAATGTAGCAGAGAAATTATCGGTTGTGTTGAACATTCTTTTATATTATTTATAAAGCAATAATTCTAAATTTGTTCGTATTTTAATTTATTTGCCATATAAAATTCTAAATTGAATATAAAATACATAATATCGCGTGAATCATTAAAAATTAATTAAGTAATGAATATTAAATTGACCTGGAAAAAGGTTTTCCAGGATTTTTATCTAGAATGTCTCGGAACATTGTTATCTTTGAATTGATTAGCCACATTATTAGCCACATGAGCACTTTGAATATATGAAGTTCTGAAACGTACAAGTTATGTATTATATCATATTAAAAGGCTATTTAAGCGAAATCGAATGATGATCGCTTATCGTAAGAAAAACATTGGGAACGTGAAAGAAATCGTTATCAAAGACAATAGATTTAATACTATCATTTATTGGTATAAAATTAATGTTATTCGTACTTAATAATGATAATAATAATAATAATAGTAATGTGATTATTGATATTATTAGGATTGACTCCAGTGGCTGGAGTCGGATTGCGTGAAAAAGATTATCCAGACACTATGTGTACAGTTGGACCGATCTGTAGAAAATCTGAAGATCTGATACCCTTTTTGAAAATACTGGTCGGTCCTAACGTGACTAAATTAAAGCTAGATGAGCCAGTTAATTTAAAGAATTTAAAAGTATTCTATCAAGAAAGCTCTGGTGATTTAAGAACAAGTAAAGTTAATAATACCATGCGAGCTACATTAATGAGAGCAGTGCAACATTTTGAAGAATTAACGGGTTCTGCAACAAAGGTAAAATCTCACATTCTTTAATTTTGCATCTAAAGTAGTAAAGAGTTTATTAGATTTTTTTCACTTTTTTCTCTTAATTATTTTCAAATTTCTTCTTTTTCTTCCTTTCTATTTCTTATAAAAGTTGATTTATTTTAATATTTAGAAATTTTGTTCTTAAATTTCTAATAAATTAAAAAATTTGTATATGTAGGAAATTACTATATTTGTATATATTATAGATAAAAATACCAGGTTCTGAATACAGTTTCAAATTGTGGAGATATTGTATGAGTCACGAAGATATTAATTTCAAGTTGGACATAACAAATCGAAAAGTAAGAATTACATTTCATATGTATGTGTGCGCGCCTTGATTCTCATCATTAAAAAAAAAACATTTACTTTGCAGTATGTCTCTAGTGTGTGTGGAGAAATTTACAATTTACTCACTGGAAACTCACAGATAACGTTTTCTGCTATTATGAAATTAATAGATGAAGATTTCTTTCCGCGAGAGAACGCCGAATGGGCAAAAAATACCATTGCAAAAGCGAAACAATTTTTGACGGTAATTATTACTAAAGAGAAATTAGATACACAGGATGTCCCCCATTGATGTAAACCATACAACTTTTATTTGAAACTTTTTTTCGTATCTACCACAGTTTTTGAGAAATCTTAACGCATTATTTAAAATGGGACAGCCTGTACAAGGTGTTTAAGAAAAAATGAGTATATATCAGTTGTGCATGTTCAATTGAACTATCCAATCATAGTTTTAGAAAAAAATTAACGAAACTTCCTAGATCGCTATGATTGGCAATGAGCAATTGCAACGGTATGCAAGTGAACCGTTCCCGAAAAAAATAATTAAAAAATATATTTCTTAACGAATTGTGAATTCCTATATGTATTGTTATGTGTTCATACCGTAGGAGAAATTGAGTGATAATGGAGTATTGTTTTATCCTTCGGCACCATCTTCTGCTAATTATCATTATTCCGCATTTCTGAAACCCTTCAACTTTAGCTACTGGTGCCTGTTTAATGTTTTGAGATTCCCAACGTGCCAAGTGCCACTGGGTTTAGATAAACAGGGCTTGCCAGTCGGTATTCAGGTGAGATTTTTACACACACACATGCACACACACAATAAATTTTACAAATTCATATTTAAATTCCATATTTACTATATATTTTGAATATTTATAGTTTAGAATTTTGTTTCTATCGTTTAGTCGTGAGACTATCTATATCTATCTATATCTAGGGTTATTAAAGACTTTGAAAAAAATAATAGAAATTTAAATTATGGAAAACGTAGAAAAATTAAGGAAAAATACAAAAAAAACTTAAAATTTTGAATTTTTTTCACAATTTTTAAATATTTAAAAATATTTTTTCAGTTATTTTATTAACTATTACTATAATTTTTTAATTTTTAATATATAATTAGACACTAAAACCGCCTTGATCAAACATGGTCCTCTTCATTCATTTGTTAAAAATTTCTCGATCCATTTTTACTTAATATTGTTAAAATTTAACATTACATATTTGATATTGGTCATAAGTATCTTGAAAACTTTAAAAAGAGAATTTCAAAATTCATTTTCTGTGGCAACCCTATAGTATTACACGCAAGTATAAATTTGTGGCAGAAAATATAGTAACTTTTGATTGTGATTTATTAAAATACACGTTATGACTTATTTAAGCATCTTGCATATAATCGCCAGCGATTACTTTTTGCAATTAGTGATTGTTTTTTCTCCTTATTTTTGGCAATAATTATTACTAAGTAATGTTATATATCATTATAGTTTTGGTTTTTATGGAATGTTACTTTAAAATTTTATTCTTTATTTATAAGAAAGTAAATATGGTAGAGAAACGCCAATGAATTTTAGATAAAAAATTTTAGATTTCAAATAATATTTTTTGTTGAATCGATTTATTAAAAATATTATATATAATATAAGAAAGTATATATCTTTTTTGTTTTTAGTTATCTTTAAAACTTGAATTGTTCGTACAAGCCATTACAAAAATATTGAAAATTCTTAAAATTCACACTCTCTTTAAAGGTGGTTGCAGCTCCATACAATGATCATCTATGCTTTGCGGTGGCTAAAGAACTTGAAACAGCATTCGGTGGTTGGGTTCCTCCATCATGAATTATGTACAAGGTCACATATTTTTTTCTTAGAGAATATTTTAAGTCGTATATTATTATTATCGACGTTTATAAGGGGCATTTACAGGATAATGGATGTAATAATTATTATTAGGCTGTGGGAATATTTAAAAGCATCAAAGATAATTATACAGTTTAATTACAATCCTAAAAATCCATAAAAATAGACTTATCGATGCGTTTTTGCATGAAACAAAAGAATCTGGTAGAAACAAGCGTTGCTCTACTTCGAAAACTGAGATTAACTCTCACTGTGTAAACGAGGATCATTTGTGTCCAGGCGATTTTTAAAATTATGAATATTTTGAAACAAGTGAATACGGACACATCATTCTCCTAAAAACCTTGTGGGGAAAGATACCTGAAATCCCGGCAATGGATGTCATTTTCTCGCTGAGCAGCGGATATCCAAAATCGACCGTGAACACAGATGATCCCTATTTACATGTTTGTCATACAAATAAGAAAATAATTTTGTTCGTGTTTCTTGACTATTTTTATATGTAAAACATATATATATACACATTTCTCATAATATTAGATTATTTTTTGCCTTTTTATTTTTATTACTTGCGACTCGTTTCCTACTTTTCTTTTTATTTTGATTTCTTATTCCTGTCACAATTTTACATTACATTTTGTACTTTCTAATAGAAATGTTCGTCCTTAATTTACACAAGCCAGAGGAATACCTCGTTGTGATTACAACTTCCTTATAACTTTCATTTTACATTGAAGTGAGATTTATATTTGATACTACAATTGAGAACGAATTTTAATTTTTATATATTTTATCTATGTAATATTTCTATTGTTATTTTTGTTCACATTGAAAATGATCCAATAGGGATCGAAACGTTTGTTTTATCTTAGAATAAAAATGATAAATCGTTCTGCAGAAAAGTTTACGATTTCTTCGTCCTTTTACAATGTCATTCTGTATATATTTATTTGTTTACAAAAGTATATAAGATTACAGATTTTTAATAAAAAATGAATTTTTGAAGTTAAATATTAATTATTTTTCATAAGTTTCGAAATTATAAAATTTCATGTCCCGAACTTAAGCATTTAAAAAAATTTGTTTTCATATATTTTTTTATTAAATTATGAATTTTAAATTTTATTTTTCATTTTTAATTATTAGATTTCGTTGACTTGATCAAAAGTTAGAAATTTTTGAACATATCATTACTCACATTTGTGTTTACATATTTGCAAAAATAAAATATTTAAACAAATAGATTTGTTAAATTATGTATAAATCCTTCATTTAGAATAGTTAATATAATAAGGAAACACACACACACTACATGAATTTTTAAATATTTTTTGAACCATTTAATCCATTTAAAAAAATACGCCGAACATGAATGACCCCCATTTACATAATAAATACTATAAAAATGTTTACATGGTAAAAGTTAAAATTAATTATTGAGATAGGAAATCTATCACAATTGCGAAATACTGCGACACGAGTAAAATTATTAGTTATTATACATTAAGGGATAAAACAAAACTAGTTAATAATAAAGTTAATAACATTATTAAAACTTTATAATAATTACACAGGCCGACAAAATTTATAGGAGGGTCTTGTGCTTTGAACTTTGAAAGATGTTTTCATAGGATTTTGATGCGCTGAAAGCACAACTACGTTGTCTATTTTTTTTCATTACTCTCCATTTTTTAAATAATCGCAAAAACATCATTTTTTTCCGGAAGTAATTTTTTTTATTAATTTTTTCTGGCTAAACAACAAATCAAATGATATCGAGGTCTGTTTTGCGGCATTTAAATAATATAAACTAAGACTTAAATAATAAAACATTTTTTTTAATAAAAGAATCGCAACAGGATATGTATATAGTTGTTAATTAAAAATCATTAAAATCATCTAATACATTTCATGTATTAGATGATTTTAATAAAATACAAACGTTTCAACCCTTATCATCTTCAGTGTCGTACAAGATTAATCCGCAATTTAACAATTTCATAAAACCTTCAATCTTCAAAGTATCCACATCATGTTAATTTTTCCAATAATTATAGATGATATATCTTGAAAAATCAAAAAGTGCCTTATTGCAACTATAAGTCATTAAGTTATTATATTGACTTACATAGGTATCATTATAAAAATATTGAGCCCTTTTATAATCAAGCACAAATTCGAACACACTCAAAAATTGAAAGATGCTTTGGAATTTGGAAACGAAAATTTGCAATTTTATTAATTGGAATATGTTTTCATACAATTGAAAAAACACTTCACATTATATATATTGTAGCAACAATTATTTTATATAATAATATTATTCAACAAGAAATGATTCCAGATCCAATAAATCCTCAAATATATAATAATACCATTGCACAAATGCAACATGTAAATAATACAAGATTATTTATCAATAATAAAAGAAATGCAATTTTGGAATATTTTAAATAAAATGTTAATATCCGATTACAACATATAATCTAATTATTTTATATTATGTTACAATTACATTTTACATTAATATTTCAATAATTACAGGTTATTTTTTTTTAACCTAAAAACATGTATTTGGAAGCAGGATATAAATATTATTTTTGATGTTATTTGAAATAATTGTCATACATCAATATTGAAATAATCAGATATATAATTACGTAAATCACAGAAAACAAATTATTTTTTTAATACTTTGTAATAAACAAATAATAAACATATATTATTATCTTAAGAATATTTCATTCTTCTTCTATGAATATTATTTTTCTTTTATGAAAAAAAACTACAAATAAAATAATATTTAATAATACGTAAAAACACTTTATACTACGTATCATTTTTAAATCATAAACTTATCAATTACATAACAACAATCTTCTAAAACTAAACTTAAAAATTAAAATTATTTAGTAATATTTTGTATACTTATATTTATATATTGTTAGTACAAGTTGCATATAACTTATTTTTGAACTTTGTGTTTGGTTTACAATGTAAAAATCGTATTATTTTTTTTAATTTTATTTTTTATTAATTTTTCTTTTTCAACTGTTATTTTTAATAAACCGATTTTTAATTTCTCTTTTTCTAATTTGACTGTCAGTTTCTATTTCATAATTATTTTTTCCATTGATATTTGTTTTCAAGACATCTGCTAATGTAGTTTTCGCTTCATCTAATGTTTTATTTTCATGCTTTCTTTTTGTAGATTTCACATTTGTTGAACGGAAGACTTATCTGCGATTTCAATTTTTTCTTATTCCAAGATTTCTAATCAACTTGTTTATTTTTCATTACATACTAAAAATTTAAAATAAATAGTAAACTTTCACAGACTTTCTATATTTTTTTGTAACTTACTGTAAATACTTATGCCGAATCATCATCATTTTCTCCTTCTAAAATTTCAATAACCAATATTTTCTTTTTATATAGTGGTATTCTACATGACATACAAATTTCAATGTCTTAATCTTCAGTTTTTTCGCTGGTGAGGACTTCAACATTATTAGAGTCGAAACGTATGCGCAGAATTTTATAAGATTTTTAATGATTGACTGAAGGATTAAATTTTGTATTCTATTCATTTGTTGTAAAAATGTAATTATTGGGTCATCTAAAAAGTATCTGCGGTTTTTTATCACTAGATGGTGTTGACCATCAACACCATCTAGTGACAAAAAACCGCGGATTAGATGACTTTTTAGATGACTCAATATTTTGCACACAAATTATCGTGCCTGAATCCCTGAATATGTTTTTTAATAATTTTGTTGAACTTCGAGAGTTCTGTCACAGTTTATATTATGAAAAATATCAATATCATATTGTGTCTCTCTTGATGCTATTATCAAACACAGTTGACACTTAATCGACCGATCAAATTAATCAGAGTTGGTGAGAGACTGGCCTATATAACCTAATTTATTCTTTTCTTTGGTTGATCCCAATAAAAATATTTGGTGTAGTTAAGCTAACCATAACCGCTAAACAAAATTATGTTGAAACGTCATAAGCGAAAAATGTGTCATAAGCGACACGTTAATTTTTCTTGTATGCTATTTATAAATAGAAAGAGATATAAGAAAATTTGGATGAAATGGAATGATGAGATAGCTTATAACACTTGTAAAAGTGAACGAAAACTCTCTTTATCTCCCTTGACAGTCCATAGTTGTAAAAAACACGTAGAGTGCATACATTAGTTTTTACTCAATGCGCATGCGCAGCCTATTTTTACTTCACGAGCTTTTTTCGATTCTTTACTGATTATCAGGGGAGATAAAGAGAGTCTTTATTCATTTTTACAAGTGTTTTAAAGTAATCTCATCATTTCATTTCATCCAAATTCTCTTTACTTACAAATAGTATGCAAGAAAAATCAATGTGTTATTTCTCGCGTCAATTATGACGTCACGATTCATATGACTGAAGTAACTACTCAAGAGCTTTAAGAAAAATATATATAAAAGTAAAGTTTTTCTTTAAAATAGTGTTGTAATTGTAAAATAATTTTCTAAATTTCAAAGCAAGCCCTTTTTATTCATAAGGAAATTTAATTGCCTTCAAAAAATCATTTCATTTCAGAACAGGAATAAAAATTTCATAATGTGCCTTTTATTCTATTCGTCGATGGATTTTAATAAGAAAATGCGACATCACCACTTCCATCTAATGGCGAAATGAATGTTCCAGAAATATTGTATATGTAACGTTGAGATAATGTTTTTATAAGTTGCACAAAAAATGTTTTACACAAAACGTTATTTCCATGTTACGAAACGTTTCTTTTGTTCATTTTCCAAATGGTATATTTAAGGCGAAAATGCAACGTTTCTGACACATTCCATGGAATAACACAAATATAATAAAACGTTATTTTTAAATTACAGGGCTTTTTATGAATCTATACATATGAAACGTTACAAATTTGCTAAATACAGCCAAAATATAACTTTCCCTGAGGGTTTCATGTTTAGCAGGTAATACCTGTTTAATTCAGAGCGTTAATAATGCAAGTAACACGTGAAAAATACAAACAACATGTAAAATTTGTCGCTCAAATGTCAAATTCAACATTTCTTATGCCCGTATTCATAGTCAGGCCTTATATTTAAGTCTTTCTTAAATTTATCTTCAAATACTCTACGAATCATTGGCTACTGAGCATCTAAAGATAAATTTAAGGAAGCCTTAAGTACAAGATCTGACTATGAATACGGGCATTGCTCTTTTTTTTTTATGTATATAATTGTCGCTGAAGCCGCTAATTTGAGCGGCACTCGTGAAAATGCATTTTTACCTTTTCTCTTTTGTGCGTGCCAGATACTACTCATATAAAGGTCACTTTAAAACTGGATTATAAACACAGGTATAAACGGTCAACCCTTCTTGATTATTCTATTTGACATTTGAAGTATTATTTTATCCAACCTAACATTTTAAATTTTCTAAATAGAAACTTTATTTTTCAACTTTGGCTTTTCAATATTTGAGACCAATGTGCGGCGTGCGTATACGTACGTGTCTGCATGCGTGCACGTTATCCGGTTCCCACCTGCACAGCGTTTTATGATGAACGGTCAAAGACCTGAGTCTCCTCCTCTCTCGCGGTAGCGTTCAAATCAGTTGGTACGTCAATCGTACATTCATCGTCGCGAAAGTCTCTTCAGCTTAAAGAAACATTTTTGTAACAAAAATATATATTATGCATAAATATTCAAGATGCAATTGTTCATAATTTACAGAAAAGGCAATATATTTTGAAACGATGATGAAGGAAGGGAGGAAGTCAGGGAAGATGAAGTCGAAGTAAATGTAACAGATAGAAAGTGTGCAGGAAGTGTGCGAAGTCTTGAATTCTAATCAACTGTCGCACGATTCGAGCAAGATTGAGAAATGCCTCAAAAGTGATGAATGGAAACATAAAAGTCCAATTGAATAACTTATTAATTTTCAATTATTTCTGCGTACTTATATTGCAAAATATTGATAAGAATCAGATGCGTGTAACATAAAGTTAAAAACTCGAATATAATTAGAAGAAGAATCTTTTTTCAAATATAAAAAACACATTTGAAGAAAATTTTTCTGAAAAGGAAGGTAAAAAGGAAAAAAGATAATATTATGTTTTGAAAGGTATGGATCTTATATACATTTTTGAAGAAGAAAAAATGTCTTATAATATAAAATTGATTTGCAGCAAATGATATTCGCGTCAATATCCACACAGTATACTTTATCCAAGAAAACGTCATAGGAATGTCCTTAGAATGTTCAGAGAACATAGGATCGAACGTCCTCTGAATATCTTTAGGACCCAAAGATCTATTCTATACGAGATATAATCATATAATATCGTTATTTTAGAAGATCAGCTATCGAGAATAACTCATATTAGGATTACTATTCCTAATAGCACACTTTATCTGGGATATATCCTGGAGATATCCTGGGGATATCCTCAGGATGTTCGAGAACATATGGAACGTACAGCGTCCTCTGGATGTTCCCTAGAGGTCCGTGTTATTAGAGATACTATGTTTTGCATTTTTTCTTTCAACTTTGCACCTTTTTCCGAAAATTAAATTGACATGAAATTCCGAGTTGCCTCCCTTTCCACGCACGGTCCTGACAGGTGGAAATCATGTGGCCGCTGCGACAATCACGAGAACGGTCGAGCGAAGTTCTATTGCGGGTCAACGTGGGGAAGGGAGAGCAATCAGCGCCACCTCGTTCCTCGATACGTAGCAATGGCAGTAGTGGTGGTGGTCTCATCGCGCGCGACTGCTCCATTCACCGGATGGTCCGGATTCACCCGTTGGCCGTTGCAGCGATCTGATGAGTCTCGTGACTTTCTGTGCTCGTAGTGCCGCGTCCACGCGCAGTTGCGCTTCTTCGGTCAGCGCAACGTGATCAAAAAGTAGATACACATACACACATACACACACGCACACATATATATATATATATATATATGTGTATATATATATGTATATATATACGGCGCAGGATCCAGGGATCCAGTGATACGTGATCCAGCGGTCAATTCGTTGGTGCGTGGTGATCTGTCGGGAAATGTGTCGCCGTTGTCCGACCGGCTATTGAAAAGTGCAAGCCGCTCCCGTTCGAGCCGCTTATTCGATTCTTGTTACGTGAGAAGGATCTATGCTCCACAATCCACGGATAAAATGACGGTTGCTGGAAAGGTAAACTTATTGGATCCGACTATTGATCGCGAATCGTCGGGAGACTTTCGCGCTTCTAGGCATCGTGTCAAGATCATTTAAATCATGGAATATGTATTCAAATGCTCGAACTTTTGATTGTTCGAGACTTTTCTTTTAAAGAAAAAGCTTCTTCGTTCAAAAAACTGTCATTGTTTTCAGAACACTACGTGTTACAAGTTCTTTCAGCTCCTTAGTACTTGTTGCTTGATATCGCTTACTACTATTACAGTTTATCAGAATATTTGAAATCGCGCCACATTTTTTTAAAATTGCAAACCTCAAAATAAATTTTCATGAAAATGTCCTCTTTTTTTTACTGCTTGGTAGTGTATTGTATATACAAATAATCGGTAATAAAATTGTTCAATCATTACTACGAGTTCGCAAAGATGAAAAATATGATGATATAGAAGTATTAATAATTTCGTTCGCGCTTTGCAAAGCTCTACGTTACCTCTTAATCTTTTCTCTGTTATACAAAAAGAGGATCTACAATCTAGTCTCTATCCCTGATATAATGCCGAATTTCGACACGGATGCACAAGCGTTATCGCCCTTCTCGTGGCGTGATGTTACACATCGTAATCGGACAGACGTTAAAGTGACTATAATTATTCTCGTGATTAGCTGTCATCCGATTTACATTTAATAAGTTCACTAGGCCGCTAATTGGTCGCCCGATTACTGATAAATTAAGCGACAAGAAGTGATAGACAGGCAAACTTCTAATTTTTTTAGTGTACATACGGCAATAATGATGGAGCTAATGTTTCGAAATTATTTGGAATCACGTGATAATATATAAATTTGTATTTGAAATTTACTCAAAATGATTTTCGACAAATCTTTTTAATTGTCGTTCACTGGTCAATTCATATTAATTTTTTTCAAAAATATGAAGAAAAAAAATATAAATAATAAGAAATTTCTAGCAAAGTTTAGAAAGGATAACTGATAATGAAATTTTATTCTTTAGTAATTTTCGTGTAAAATTTTAATTCAATGTTAGTTTAAAATTTAAATATAATTAGTTTAGATTATAATAAATTTAATTAGAATTAAATATTATTTTATTTTATTTTATTATAATTACTCTATAATAAATTAATATATCATAGCATAATATCCTTATACAATATGACAAAAAATATTAAGTTCATAAGAAAATATATTTACTAGTATATTTATTATAATCATATTAATTATATATATTATATTCTCTCTCTTATTATAATCATAATTAAATTCAATTAATAATTATATCCTCGATATTACTAAATTAATTAGTAAAGATATAGTATACTGACAATAAATCAGAAAGTTACGCGACGTGAATGACGACGGTCTTTCTTGATGCTTCTGCTAAAATAAAATTCTTCAAAATAAATTATTAATTAAGAATATTCAGAAAACGTCACTTAATTACTGGATACTTTATTTGTCCGAGACGAAGAGGGAACGTGTTGATCGCGGTCGAATCGTGTTTGGTGAATGCGCACTCTCGAAGGCGCGCTTCCGGGTTGGAATACTTGACGTTCTGGCCTTTCACGCAATCGTGCGAGAGAGTACGGCAAAGTGGACACAGCCGCCAATCGGGCTCGCATTAATCACTCGAAACTCGGTTTGCGCCAGTCCGCTCGGTTGGAAGTGTGTCGAATCCGGTTGAATCCCGTACCACGCCTCGTATGCGGCGAGGATGAGCGCAGAAACGCGACAGCTATATACAAGCGGATATTCTTTCCGGAGTAATGATTGTCGATGAACAATTCTAAACTTTTTTAACAAACTCGAATTTCTCATTCACGAGGTGAAGAGAAAATTCTTTTTTTATGATTTACTAAATAATATTGGATTAGAGAAAAAGTCCCTTTTACAAGTTGGTAAAAAGACTTTTCCTCATCAATATCTTCGTTAAAAATGATCAAAATTTAAATTTAAAAAAAGAATCTTCACGTATGAAAGAACACGTTTATATAATTACAACATACAATGGTTGAATTTAATGTCAACTATATATAACTCTGTGTTTTAAGAATATTGTGAATTTACCGATGATGGCCAGATTGTGGCCGAAACGTCTAATGTTTTAATTAATGATAATTAAATATCACAAACTATAACTTGTGCGATGGTTTCTTATGCTCTTCTTTTTATACGTTTTAAATATATAACCATGTTCGTTTTTATGATGTATTTAAAAAAAAGAGTTGTAAAGCTTGAAATCTCTACTTTTGAATAGTTACTATATTTTTTGGATTTATGTGAGTTTTGTAATTTTCACATATATAAAACTACGAGCTGAAAAAAATGAAAAATTTTCTTTTCATTTTATTGATCTGTAGCATGTCCCCCGCCATTTTAAATGCTTGTAGTTTCCTAAATCATAAGTTTTATTTATATTATTCTTTCTCTTAGTTTTTTCATAATATGATTTTAAATTAAAAATTGGGGTGCAGTGTAAATCGCATCTGTCTGTAAAACAGGCCATCAGCTAATTTAATCTTTATAATGTTTATAGTGTCAAATAACTCTATTGGAGCTGAAGGTAATCGTGCATATGGAAAAACTCTTGAAAAACTATCGCGTTACATATTTATATCTTGCAGAACAGCATAAATAAATATGCATATAATTCAATAAAAATGTTTTATAACGAAGTGAAAAGATTCTGGAAAATCTTATATACATTCACTTGGTACTTTATACAGATATACAGATTCTTGTAAAATAAAAAGAATAGGAATACGTAGTATTACTGCCTACTGTGTCAGTTTTGGAGCTCATTTTGTCAGACACTCATTTTTGCTTATCTTACGAAAAAAATAATTACTGTAAAATTGTAAATAGTATTATAAAAACTGCTTATACTATCTGATAGAAGATACTTTTCAGTTTGTACTTAAGTTTTATTTTTACCTTTTGTTTAAGAAATATTGTCTAAAAACAAAACGATATCGACTTTCCTCTACTTTTCACATAAGAAATTATGCAAAATGAGCGTTGCGCGATGAGATTGGCAAAACGCGCGAAGCGACATTGACGTTAAGCGAAATGAAGCGTCGCACAGGAAACATAATTTTTGTACGAATTATTGTAGAAATAAGCAAGGAAACATTGAAAAGCTGAAACTTTCAGTTTTTTTAATGCAGTTAATTTCGTTTCTACGAGAACTTTTGATAATTCTACAATGGATTAAAAACAATATGTTGCATGCAATTTTTGTCTTTTTTTTTATAAAATCAGTTATAAGTCGGTACTGAATTATTAAAAAAAAATCATTTGCAAAACATATTTCATACATACTTTATACTTTGATTCCACGAAAAGAAAATTTTTTTTTAATTTTCTTTATAAAAAACTATTGACGTTTATAGCAACTTTCAAATTTCTTAATGAAACGTAGGACTTGAAATTGTCATAACTTTGCGAAAAATTACTGTGGAACGATTTTTAAAAAAGCGATTGAAAATTTAGAAAGTTTAAATCCCATATCGCAATTTTCCGTTATATTTCAAATTTTTATTTATTTACAATATGCGAGTTATTGCGAAAAATTTGTTTAAAAAGAAGTCGGATATTTAAAATTATCTTAATATGCCATAAGTTTTTATTTATTAGCATCTTAAAATTGTACTTAAAGTGATTTTAAAATAAAAACAGACTATGAATATCGATTTATGAATACCAGTCATAAGGCACGTTTGGAAAACGAGCTATCAGCACTATTACGTCATTTTATCTCCGTTTTATGTTAAACAAACGATAAGCAAATGGAACGTTGATGGCCAATGTACGACAAATCAATTCAAGCATTCATCGTGCCTGCATGCAGAATGAAGGTGCAGTCTTCTTTTCATACGCAAGAATTTAAAACTTAAATATATATATATATACAGGATATCCCACGTAACTGTGATTACGATTTTTCTGGCACTTTCGATAATGTGACAAATATTATTTTGAATAAAAGTTAGTCAGTTTCAAATTGCAATATTAAAAATTTGCAAAGTATTTTTTTTTTAGGATAAAAGTCAAAATCCCTATAAATTTTTGTAAATGATACTATGTATTTTTTACTTCATAATATTGTAACTGATGTCAAGACAAGTTCAACTACATTATGACCTTGAGATGACCTTAAAGTCAGACATGTGTGGAATCAATCAATGGAAACGTTTTCGTGAAAAATTATTTTATTTGTATTAAATTTTATATGGATATATTTTACAATAGAAAAAGATTTTTGTATTAGCTGCATATCAACTTTCTCATTACAGGAATACATTTTCGACAAATTGAGACTACGATTTGCTCTAATGTCAAACTAAGAAAAAACACAAGTATAAAGAAGATCCTAACAGCGTTCAAGCTATGTTACAAGTACTACAAGTTATGTTGACACTTTTCTACATACTACATACATACACATATGTAATAAATTGTGAACTGCACTCGGGAATATCACGAATTCAGAAATTATTACGTCGATTCCTCAATTTGTCTATAGGTATACATTTTTTCTGAATAATGTAATGAAAAATGTAAAGTTTAATACAAAAGTAATTTTTCACGAAAACGTTTCCGTTCATTGATCCCACACGCCTGATTTTAAGATCATCTCAAGGTCATAATATAGCAGCTAATTGAACTTGTCTTGACATCAGTTACAATATTATGAAGTAAAAAATATGTAGTTTTTAGTGCTATTTTAACAAATTAGGGTGACCTTGACTTTTTTCTTAAAAAGAATATTTTGCAAATTATAATTGATTGAAAACTGATTAACTTTTATTTAAAATAATTTTTATCACATCATCGCAAGTGCCGAAAAATCGTGATCACAGTTACGTGGAACACTCTGTATATATAATACATATATACTTTTTTAATAACTCACAATTAGTATAGAGGAGAAAGTGGTGTTATGGTACCATTTACATTTTATAACTTGAGTAATAATCAATATGTAAATTGATGGTAACATTCGTCAAAGTGTTGTTCAATCGATTCTAGACTTACAGTTACGAAATGTTTATTACTAGGATACTAACTATAAAAATGTGGTGACATTTGCATAATGACTTAATGAGAAATAGGCGTAGTATTGTGATCTTCTTCCACAAAAGTCGACTTAAAAAATTGATTTTGTTAAAAAAATCAATATTTTGTTGCAGAATTAACAGAAAAGTAAGACATTACAAAATGTATGCAATTTATATACTTTTACACATAATTTTTTCCGCATATAATAATAATAATAATAATAATAAAAGCTTTATTACATTGCATACATTTACAAATTAGATAAAGTGGGTAATACAAAGAAACCAAGATAAATGTGCAAGTAAAAGGCGAACAGTGATATATAACTGGTACATTCTAATGTCACCTAACCAGTGATATTAGAGTGACAGATTCATTACAATGAATATAATACAATATTACAATATGATATGAATATGATATTTAAACGACAATATTAATTGAAATCAAATAAGATAAACTGTGAAGCCACTCAGTACTAAAAATTTATAGTACATATCCATACAGCACAGAATTTGCAGCAATATCGCTGCAAAATCTCTGCAATATTGCTGTAACATGTAATGTTGCTGCAATGTTACAGCAGTATTGCTGCAACTTTTGTGCAACTTTGTGCTGTAGAGGTATAATATCAATTATAGATTAACAATAGCGCTATAATCGATTTATGAAATAATTATTTTGATACAAAAATCTTGAAAAAGAGACCATAAGCATTCAATACACGGAGGCCACATTAGCAAAATATTATTGTTTAATTTTGTATAATATGAAATGTATATATAGTTAAATAAAATATTAAGTAACAAACAACACATTTAAATATACATATGTCCATGTGATAATACGCTCAAGAAGAATAAGGAAATTTGTGTAAAATATACCTTAAAAACATACCTTAAAAACATTTTGAAATGATTGAAAATAAAATTATGTTATAATTTTTTATTAGGTATATTAACGTCATGATATAATGATGAGCTACTGAACTAATAATTCCATAAGTAATCATTAGAATTCCTAATAGATATTAAGAGGAATCTGTGAAGTTAGCACGACATTTCATTAATATAAAAAAAAAATAATGACAGTTCGAGTAGCACTCTTTTCATACATGCATAGTTGTACAATTGCATATAAAAATAAAAAAAGTTCCGCATTTTTCATATAAAAAAAACAAAATATGAAAATATAGCTTGCTAACTTCGCAAATCTACCACGACAATTTTCCTCTAAAGTAAAAGAAAATGATAAATATTAGCACTTTTAGCAACAATTCCCGATAAAATTCCAACAATTTCCAATTTTTATACATTTTATATATAGAAAACGGTCAGACACTTAAAGAAAGTGTCGATGCTGATTGCTTATGTAGTTTTATGGAGTTCTCGTAATTCCGGCCGCTACATATTTTTTATTAATTTTTTAATATCTGGATATAGCATGACAACTCTGCCTAAAACTCTGCTAGAACTGTCACTAAAATTGTTACATGCAATCAGCACGATACTTTTTTCTGCAAGTTTGCTAGATCCAAATAATAAAAAATTTGTAGCGGCTGAAACTCTGTTTAAAAATAATTGTAGAGCATAGAACTCTACTAGAACTAACTGTCGAAAAAACTGCATAAGCAATCAACACGACACTTTCTTCAGTTTCTTTCAGTCGGGCTGTTTTCTATATATATATATATATATAAATAACGTATAAAAATTGAGAATTGTAGGAATTTTGTTTTCAAAATGTATATATTCATCTTTATGCATCTTTAGAACTATCGGGAACTGTTGCTAAAAGTGCTAATATTTATCATTTTCTTGTATTTTAGACGAAAATGTCGTATCAGATTCGCGAAATTAGCACCATATTTTCATATTTGGTTTTTTTTATATAAAAAATGCGAAACTTTTTTTTATTTTTATGTAGAACTGTATAGAACTATGAAAAGTGCTACTGTCATTATTTTTTTTATGTTAGATGTGCTAGCTTCACATTCCATCAATAGGCGATATATACTTTTGGGATATTATATTCTAGTAAACGCGTTTTTATGTGTAAACATAATGAATTCAGTGTAAGCTGAGTTTGTATGAGGCGAAATCAACTTCCCACGGAAAGAAATTAAGCGGACGATTCTTCGTGTTCCGACCTCTTTTCTGCGGTCAGACCGCAAGGAAAACGAGTCAGCGATGACAATGATTCTGGTTTCTAACATTTTGTTTGTTAAATTGTGATCGGTTAAAAAGTTAGTAATTTAAAACTTGTATAATAATTTTACTTTATTTTGCGGCAGTTTACGATAAGCAAAACGAAGAAAAAAATCTTGCATAAAATAGAAAAACAACGAAATTTTGATGCTCATCTTTTTTGACCGGTACATCATTTCTGAAACGAGCACCTATTATCTCTTTACAATATTAAAGTGTCAGTAAAATACAAATATCGAATTGATTGTAAGCTCAAAATATTTCTCTATTTACGTGCTCTTGAAATATGCATAACCAGACTTTTACATTTGCTTTTTTATTTAAGAACTGACTGTATGGAAATACGGACTGTATGGAAATTACATTAGTTTATATGAATTTTTTTAAAATTAATTATCGTATTATTATTTTCTTTAAATGATTTCCTCACAAAATGCATAAAAATAATATGCTAATTAGTCTTTAAAAGAAATTCATATGAACTAATGTAATCTTTATACAGTGAGTTTTTAAATGAAAAAGCAAACGAAAATCTTGTGCATATTCTAAGAGCATATAAATAGAAAAATTTTGAGTCTATAATCAATTCGCTATTTGTATTTTAACTAACACTTTACTCTTATAAGGAGACAGAATATAGGTGCTCATTTCAGAGGTGGTTTAGTGGTTAAAGGGCATCAAAATGTTGTGTGCCCATTTGGAAAGTATATGAATACAGGAACACTTTAAGTTTATAACCACAATTTACTATCTACATTTTAACTGAAATTTTACTCTTCCAATAATATACAGAGTGTTTCTCCAGTAAAGACTGGAACAATGCTTAAGGTGAGATTTCTGAGACGAAAATCCTAGTACAAAAATATTGAAGGAATTTTTTTAACATAATAAATATCAATACTTATATTAATTAGAAATATCAATAATTAAAAATATATAATTGTATCACATATATAATTTTTATATTAATATTCACACAGAGGCAATAATTAGTTTTCACTTTTATGTTGTACTATACTCGAGCGCATAAATTGTAGGCGGTATAATTCGCTAACTTTAAATGTTTATAATTTAAAGAACTATCATAGTTTCGACATTTTGGTATTAAAATTTTTGTCTCAAAATAATCTTAGAAATCTCCTTTAAAGCGTTGTTCCGTTGATCTTTACGGGACACCCTGTATATGTCAAACTTTATTGACATATATCTTTTGAATAGCTATTTTGCTTTGTAATCTTGAAAGTATATATGAAAAGCACTTAATGTTACTGTACTAATTTTTTAATTTTACGAGAGATCGGGGCAATTGTTACACGGAGTAAGTTGTTGCAGTTGTTTTGCGTAAATATTTTGTAATTTTTATATACTGAAAATGGCCTAATATATATATATATGTAAGGCCGAAACGTTTATGTATTTAATTATGTGAAATTAGATTATAATATTTTGTAATCAAATATAATCAATCGCTAATGATATCTGGCGTTCGTGGTGTATGCCCTTTATCTTTTCGTTTTTATTACAGTTAGTTTTTTTTAGTTGTTACAGGTGACAGCATATTTTTATGAATTTTTATATGTAATTCTTATGATATTCTACAACTTCACTTAGTTTAGCTGCCATATTTGAACTCTAGAAGACGCTATGTATATTTTCTTCATTTTTACTATTAAATATTTCATTGTCTAAATCGCTTGTGTTATATATAAGTTATATGATTATCTTTTTGTATATTTCTTTTATATACATTTGATTATAATAACACATTTTATTTGAATCGATATACGTACTGGTTTTCGATTTGTATTTTTTCATATTGAAAATGGAAGGTTGGGGCAAGTTATTGTTATTTCGATCGGAGCAGATTGTTACAGTGTAACTTATCCCATTGAAAACAATCTTTTTTCTTCTATAGAATGATGCACAGACTTCTAAAAATAACCGACTGCTGACTTCGTCTCTATGTTTGAAGCAGCGCTGGACAGCGCCATATTTGTGTTCACTTACTCTCATATGTATACATCACACGGATAATAACGTTAGTGTTTTTACATAAATTTATGCGATATTCAGATAGAACGCATACTTACGCATATGTGAACTAAAATAAGGACAGCTCGGAATCAAGTTCTCTTTCTATCATATTGAGTTAGCAGTCTAGTTATAAAAATCTGTAGAAAGATGTGATCTTATAAAAAAAAGATAAACAAAGGCTTTGTAAATATAGAAACGTATGCGACAGCGGCAAAGAAAGTTAAAGATGGCCAATGATCTGTGAGAAAAGCAGCAAATGCGTGTAATATTAATTTTATGACTTTCAAACGTTAACTTTAATAACTACAATTAAAGAAAAAATTTTTGTAATAATATATTTTTTAATTTTATATTATAAAATAAATATTTCAGTAAGTTATTACAATTTACCTATTGATAGAAAATTTTAATTTTCAGTATTTAAGATGCTAAAATCGTCTGTTTTATCGATTCAAGGACTTTTTAAATTTTAAATTCGATAATAATGACATCTTTGATTCATTTCTTATATTATATTGCCCATACAACACAGAAGATTGAAGCTATGTTGCAATATTGTAGATTGCAATGTAACATTGCAGAGATGTATAATAAATTAATTATATGCCTGCAAAATGTCAGTAATATGCCTGTAATATTCCAAAAACGTTACAAAACTATAATTCTTTAATTGTTACATAATAATAATATCATTTTTTCTAATATTAATATCCCCCTTAATATATCTTTACTGTTATGTAGCGAATCCTAATGATTATAGAATTATTTTTTTAGTAGCTCGCTGTTACACCATGATACCAATATACAATAGCCAACTTATTATAACACTTATTAAACTATAAATATATTTTTATTTTCAAGTATTTTGAAACGTTTCTAAAGTATATTTTAGTATTTAATTACATCTACTTCCTCATTTTTCTTAAACTTGAGCGTATTATCGCACGAATATATATGTATATTTGAATGTTTGCTATTTAATATTTTATTTAATTGTATAAATATTTTTCAAATTTAAGCATGGCATTTTGCTAATGTCCTTCAATACGTATTGATTACTCATGGCCTCTTTTTTTTTATATCAAAAGGTTTTTATATCAAAAGAATTATTTGATAATCAATTGTAGCTCTACACTGTTAATTTGTAATTTATATTACGGGTGGAGTATTATTTTTATTGATTGTGAAATTTTTTAGTGAGCAGCTTATATGTGCAAAAGAAGTTATGTGTGCGTACATACATTTATTTGCATACATTTAAAAAAGTTATACTTTTTTATTAATTTTGTGACCAAACACTGTTTTTTTTAAAATAAAACCAATTTTTTAATTTTATTTTTGTAGAAGATCACATTATCATCTCTGTTTCTCTTCGAGTCATTAATGCAATATCGCCACATTTTTATAAATAATGTTCTATGTAATAAATATTTCGTAACTTTGAGTTTAGAATCGATCGAATAACACTTTGACGAATGTAATCGTTAAGTTTTAAATTTAAATTTTGATTATTAACCATGTTATTGTGTGTATAAACTATAAATATAGGGAACCGTAATATCATCTCCCTTATTAATTTCTTAAACTGACATAACTTATAAATATATAGCAACAATAAAGGGACAGTAACCAATTAGACAACCAAATCTTGTCAAATCTCGGAATGATGATTTGTGAAAATGTAATCCTTCATGTTTAACAATAAAAGTAAGCAGTAAAACGTCACAATAAAATCTATGATAACTTAAATTCATCGTTGTACAGCGAGAATCATGTTAAGTCTATGTTTTTAAAAAAGAAATTCAATTTACACAAAAAATTTCTTTTTCATGTCTAAAATTTAATGAAAAATCATAATAGTAAAAAGATTACTGAAATTTAATAATGGGATCATTGGGGTAATTAATCTGTATTAAAATGTAATATGTAAATTTTATTAAATGTAAGTATTGTAAATTAATATTTTGTCTTATAGAACGATTTATAAATTGCTTAATAATTTTTATTACGAAGTTTATAAAATGTTTTTTGTATATTTCAAAAATTCTTATCAAAAAATATAATAGTAGACATAATATAATATAATAGTAGATTGCCAAATTATCAACTAATTTTAACACTAGACATTGTAAAATTTGTAGCGAATTTTGTATATATGTATAAGATAATTCCGGTATACATGTACCTGACATAACTTAATTTATTAAATATTATTTACTATTTTTAAAGTAAACAAACTATATCAATAAAAACTTCGTACTATCTACTACTATGAAGAAAATATTAGCAATACTTATTTATCGTATTAAAAAAAGAACTTCAAACCTTTGCATTTTTGGATTTTTTAAGAGTGAGATATATAGGGCCTCATAGGGGGAGAGGAGTATATATGGTTCATGAAAACTTTACAAATAATGATATATAAATAAAACATAAAATGACACAATAACTTATAAAATATGTTTACAAAGTTTTATTAAGGAATAAGAATGATATAAATACATGTATAAATGAAGTAATAGATAATAATTATAATCTTTCTACTCATATTACAAGTATTATTACATAAGGTACGTATTTCATGTAATACGTTTATTGCATTACTCCAAATGCACTGAATTCAATCTGCACTTTGTATGCTTTGGGCATAAATCCCGCTAAAAATGCTGTATACCTCAAATAGCTGGGATATACAAGACAACAAACTAGAGAGAACAAAGAAAGAATATACAACAAAGAATACAAGATCGAAATTACTTGTATTTTGTTATATAACATGCTTTATTATTTCTCTATACTTGTGTATCACGAAATAATTAAATCTTTTATGCGCCTTACAGTAATCATTTTATGTAGATTATATTTATGATGGCGCTACTTATTACAGTGATAAATCGATTCAACTCACAATAATTTCATTAATATTAACAATAAGAAACTGAAATCATAACACAAAGGTATGTATATAACATAAAAGTATGTAAGAGTAGTTGCGAGAAAATTACCCACATTCTTTCTATTTTTTCTGACTTCTGCGACGTGAATCCCAGCGCGGCGTATTTGCCAGAGTTACCCTACAACGATCTTTCTTTACACGTCGTGAGTTAAAATAGACACACACCGAATATTGTAAGAACCCTTTTACTTAGAAATAACTAATGAGAAACACGTCTTTTGATGAAATGTACACATATTTTATTAATTATTATCCATAATCATTAGAGAGAGAGATGCATTGAAGAGGATCAAACCGAGGATCGAAACATATGCGATTGCGATATAGTCTAATGAACTTTATTGAATGAAATTTATATAAATACACTAAAGTCTTGTGTCTTATTGTTATTATTATATAGTTAATGATTTGATTTATCAGAGCCTTTAATCATATTTATTAATACATGTATATAATGAAATGAAATATAATGAAAAATTCTCTCTATGTACAAAGTGATTTGACAGATAAATTTCATGTTTCAATAAACATGAGAGCACATTTTTTAATCGGCAAATAATATTGATGATTAATTAATAATATAACGATTTAATAAATTTTTACATTAAAAAAAATTTTACGCAGATTAGAAATCTGATAAATTTAATCAACACGTCTGTTGGAAAATGAACGAATTAATATTCTTCTAGAAATTACTTGTTAGATATACATGATTAATTTATTCCTGTTATATTTATATATCAAAATATTTCTTAATATTAAAATAATTAGGTCAGCATAACTTTTTTTAGTGAAAAGATCTAGTAAATATAAATATAAATTAAAGAAGTTTTATCAATTCAATCAAAAATACTAACCAAATTCTTATAAATATAATATAGCTATAAACTATTGAGAGTCTAATTATGATAATCAAAAATTAATTTTAACCAACATGAATTCTACCACATATATGTTGTTGATATAATCGAAACATTTACAAAACGAGTCGTTGATATAATATCAAAATTTGTATTTTGGAAATATTGCCTAGTGAGAAATGACAGTGAAATCGATGTCGAATCGATGTCGATTCGACGTCAATTTGATGATTTCGGTATCGAATCGATATCAATTCGATGTCGATTCTATTACCATTTCTCACTGAGTTGGCAAATATAACTTTAATTTTTATATCAAGAAGAAGAGAAAATACCAAGGAGGCAAATGAAGTTAATTAATAGTAAGCCAAAAGAAGAAGGGACGAAAATGAAATGACAAAAATGATGTGAATATTGTGCAAGATCTTTCTGTGAATACCTCGTATAACTGGCGTCACCGCGACTAGCGCGCGTGCTGATATCAAAATAAGTTGGGTGATCTCTGGTACCGGTACCGGACCGTCCTCCTTCTGTTCTTTGCCGTTCTTTTCTGTAACATGTCTTCTATATATAGACATCGCGGAACCAGTGTTGTTAGGCGAACCACTTTTTTAACGCATGCGCGTTCAAGTATAGCATCACTGCAGTATTACAGTCAGATTTTAACGGGTCTTATAAGTACTCTATTTTAATATTCTCATGAAATTTACACAATTTGTTTTTAAAAAATCAATATTAAAAGAATTATAAAGTTAAATAAAATAATAAACGTATTTATAAACACATACATAAAGATTCTTTAATCTTCCTGCACTGCGGAATCCCGCCAAAACAATAGATATGTACTTATCTCTTCATATACGTTACTGGATTCCTTTAGTACTGCAATGCGCCTGCGCTAAAAAGACGGCTCGTCTAACAACACTGCTGAACTAGTTTCCGGAATATTTGAAGATGAAGCTTTTTAGAGGTAGTTCTTCTCTCGAGCAATGAACATTATTAGATTTTAATTTTCAAGACATTCTAAAATAAAAAAATGTAAGAATAATGTCAATAACAATATCTTATACTTCAAAATTTTATTATTATCTACGCTATTCTATTATGATGGAATTTATGATTTTTATGTTTTTACATGCATCTTTAGATGCATCCCAGACATAACGTTAGAAGAAACACAATTATGATATATGATGACAATAAATATTGTAGAATAGGGAAGTCAGCTCCTACGATTTTGACCTTGACATATGTTGTCAAAGTCATAACTCTGCGAGTGATTCCCAACAGGTTTTAGTCGTTGCTCATTATTTATTAACAAATGAAGTTACAACAATAAAAGTGAAGTTAACAATACAAATTGTATTGAAGTAATATTTACAGTAAGTTTATTCACTATTTTATTCAGTAAATCATGAAACAACATAATTGCACCTATAATACCGATTTTACTGTGGCTACGTTTCAACATACACTGATAGTATTTGTCAGAATGTGACGATTTTGAAATGGAAACAGAAATATATGACTTTCTACGCAAAATAAAGTTCATCCCCCCCTCTGCCTAAGGGCCGTAACAACGCAAAACTAATGACTATCTATGCAAAGTGAAGTTCACACCCATCCCTTCACTTACAGGTAAAAAGTCGTTTTAATTAAAGCAGATAATATTATATGTAGGTTCAAATTTTGAATCATAAACTATTCTAAATAACGGATGAGGTGAACCTCGCTTTTCGTCGAAAATTGGACGCTCCTAAGCAAGGGGAGAAACATGGGGTGGACTTCCCTTCACATTTAAAGTCGAACACCTCTAAACAGGAGACGGGATGAGAAATGCCTGCTTTATCCTGTTTTGACATAAAAGACGAACATTGTGTAAATTATATAGCAGAAGATATGTAGCATATATAGTAATATACATCGTGTTGAAAAATTACATTCTGTTTATAAAAATTATCTTGTTGTCAGTATCAGTGCGCTCTGATGAAATGAACGCATCAAGGTTTAAGAAATGTTGTCATTAGCAATGGACAAAGACACGGTGATAACCCGCAAATCTTTTAGTATCTTTGAAGAAAATACTCGTGAAAACCTCAAAAACATTATTAAAACTTTTTAATAAATAACGAGCACCGGCTATAACAGGCGTACTGTACTAAATCTCCTGTCGGAGATCACTTAAGATCATGACTTTAACAACGTCAAATGTCAAGGTCATCGAAGTTAACTCCCTTATTCTAAACCTATTTACCGATATCGATTACAGTTATAACAGTATTTGTGCTTAAAAAATATTAATCTGATGTCACAATTGATAAAATGGAATTAATATGATAAATATTACAATTTGAAAAAAAAAGTTGGAATTTTTAGAATAATAATATAATTTATGGACAGGATTTTTCAATTTAGATTGAACTTATTTGACTTTGACTTAAATATTTATATAGTTTTAAGCATAATTCACACAACGAATTTCTTTTTATAAATAATATTATAAATTTACAATAGGTGCTTTCTATTTAATGACACAAGTGTCGTCTTATCTTTATTTCTCACTAAATTCAAAGCGAAAGTAGAATGATGTTTATCGACTAAATGGAGGGCATCTAATTAGTCGTCAACCCGGTAAAAAATTTTTCATGCATGAATATATATAAATATGTATAAACATACATAACATGCTTAAATATTCATAAACGTATATAATTATATATGAAATATGTCCATACATTCTTCTTTTTTTTGTAAAAAATTAATTATTTTTTAGTGTAATAAAAATAATAATAATAATGTGAAAACATAAAAAATAATTAAAAAGATAATTTTTGCACAATTTGTTATGGAAAAAAATCAAGTTTGAAGAAATGTAAAAAAATTACTTACATATAATTATATATAAAATTATGCATAATTATGTATAAGCAATTTTTTTACATTTTTCCAAACTTGTTTTTTTCTATAAATAAAAATTTTTACTAAGAAGACTTGGAAGGGAGGGAAAATTTGTTTGATGAGTTAATAAGAAAATAACATAATGTAAAACAAAATTAGTATCATATTTAAATTTATTAAGAAAACGGCAAAATTATATAAGTAAACACGCGAAATAAATAAAAAGCATAAAAATATGCATCATATAATTTCAAGCAGAGATCAAAGGCGCAAATTCCATCAGTTAATGAAAGCGACGCAACATCTCCAACAAAAATTCCTTTTAAGAACTGAAAATCCTAATACATTATATAGAGTTATAATATGTTAAAATACATTAAATAGCCTTATTTGCAACTTTAACTGTAAGTTTAAAATTTTGATGCGATGAATTTCAGTAAACATTTTATTAAATATTTAAAAAACTACGGGAAACAATTACCCTTGTTCTTGTATGAAAAAAGTTATTTTTTAAATAATCATATTTAAAATGCTTTATAAACTAATAGGATCTTAATTTGAAAAAGATAAATAGACGAACATCTGATATGAACTACCAATTTGTTATTGTATATTACTTATTGTTATAATTTTATTGTCCATTCCATATTTGAAGGATTCTAAAAATTAAATATAGGTATGTATTTGATGTTCCTTTATGACAAAACGAATAATAATGTTAAGAGAGCCAGCACGGAAGAAAAGATACGCAGCGACTTTCTTTGGAAAATTGTCGTCTTCCGGTTGATCTATCCTTTCGCAGACTTTCTATTAAAATCCTAGCTGACATTCGCGATCGATATTTCATCAAAATATGTATGAGTATATGTTCGAATTTGTGCTCCAAAAATTTATTATATCTTTACATAAAAAATTTATCAAATATGTATATTAATATGTAATTTATAAAAAAAAGTGCCTTTTTCATGTTTCCTTGGTTTCTTTTCGAATTTCGACATCGATACAGAAAGCGCAAAAAAGATCATGAAAATGTATCCGGTAAATCGCATGACCACAAAAATATATTATAGATTGAAATTTATTAATATTTTAATAATGTGCATGTGTGTGTGCATGTACGTAATGACAGAAACTATTCTCTATTAACATACACACACACACACACACACACACACACACACACACATATGTGTATATTATATATGTATATTATAGTGATGGAATTTTCATGTGTGAATATATTGCAATGAAAAGTACAATATATTATACACAGTTTGTATTTTTAAATTCTCAAACTGTCGAATGTAAGTAAAAAGAAATAAAAAATATTTTTCTTCTATAAAATTCCGAGAAAGAAGATCCAGATTTTAATGTCACTCCTAAATTTGAATAGAGAATAGAGATGACTCTCTCTCTCTCTCTCTCTCTCTCTCTCTCTCTCTCTTCCTTCCTTCTCTCTCTTTTCTTTCTCTTTCTTTGTCTTTGTCACGTATGCTATGTACATGTTGTCCGTTACTCTTCACGTGTACTCGATATGTTAAGCTAGATCCGGGAGTGGTGGGCGACGATGCAAGGTTGTTAAAAAATTTATCACGGCGTGATGCACACAACGTCACTAATTCAATTTCGGTTCTCGTAATCGACCAATGAAAAAAAATCAATCTACCATTTATGAAGGAGGGAGAGAAGAAAAGCGGTATTCCAAGTCAATAAATTTCGTAGTCAGATTATACCGTCCATATATACTCACTGAATAATCGATTCTGCTTCTGATTAGGAAACATATTCATTGTTTAAAAAATTACAAAAAAATATATATATAATATGTAAACAAAAAAACAGGTAATATATTCTCAATATTGATATTTTTTTCTTCTTCTTTAGGTATAATACTGTATAATAGTAATAAATGTGTTCACTTATCAATATTTACAGTTAGTTGAAGTTAGCTGTTTATCTGATGCATAAAATACGTAAGTAGGGAAATTGGAACAAGTTCATTTCAAGTGAGACGTCATTATTGCCACTTTTTGTTACATATTATGGTACGCTCATTCTTGGCTGTATTTCGATAATTTTGTTTATATAATTAATAAGTTTCCTAATCAATAAATCTTGTTTTAAGAAATAAATTTTTTTCTCTGAAATTTTGTTCTGTTTCTTTTGTTGATAAATAATAAAATAAAAACTAAAAATAGGATAATCTTCAAAGATTGATTTTACACTCCTTTAGGATGAATTCGGATAACAAAAACAATTGCTTATTATATATTAGATATTCCTTGTGTATTACCAAATTTCATAATTTTTAAATTTCTAATTTGAGAGCCTATATCCTTAATTGTTAATACTTCAACCCTATTCTTATGTAACTTTCTAGATGTGTTCCTCGTGCATTTTGAGAAGTGAGTGATATAAAAATTGTCATTGTCACTCTAGTCTACTTGTAACATTATGTTGTTCTGCTAGTGGGAACAAGCGATTTTGATAATCGGTATGGTGTATGTATGCGTACGTGCGTGCGTGCGTGTCTCTGCTGTGTGTGTGTGTGTCTTTCTCTTTCTTCCTCTCCCCTCCCCTTCTCTCTCTCTTCTTCGTCCTCGCGTCTCTCTACTTTCACCTGGATCTCCGCTAATGGTTACATCCGCCAACCTGGGAGAGCTATGCCCCATTTAAGATAATTTCTCGAATCAGAAACGCGCGAATACCTTTCCAATCTCTCACTTTTAAATTGCGATATTACATAGTGTTTAAAAAAATATTAATTACAAATAAAAAATATTAACAATACAAATGTGTCGTTTGATAAATAAGAGAAATTTTATTTTAAAAAAATGTTCATGCTTATGTACCGCAGTATTTTTATTGTTTTTATCATTTTTTGATATTTTTTATAATTTTCGTCATCTGTTATAATTTACGATGACGACTGTAAATATAATTATCAAAGGCGAAAATGCAAATAATACGACATCGCAAATATATCTACAAAATTGAAATCTTACGCTGAAAAAAATGTTTTGATTAGATACACTAATACAAGGCGTATATGAATTAAATCCCATCGATTTTTTGTATGCAAACAGGAAGGAATTTGTATAAGTATCGCGAGCCTATCAGTAGTGATATTGAATTACTGGCAAAGTTAATTAAATCGTTAAAAATAATTATATCACAAATGATACAAAGAACTTATCGAAATTTAATAACACATGCACATCTGTGTATCAAAGTTCAAGGTGAGCACTTTGAACACTTATTGTTATGTTATTTTTGTTATTTTATTTTATGTTATTTAGTTTAATAAATATTTGGTTCATGTTATTAGGTTTAATAAAAATCAAGAATGTTGAATTTAATTTAATCAATTTAAATAATGCTTTATAAATAACTTATTAAGCATTAAATGATCATTATTTATATGTTCTATTATTTATATGATCTAGGCCAGTTGTTCCACGTTTTGGTAAATTTTACCTGTTGGATAAGTAACAAGATTATTCAATCACATACGTGGATTGCCAGATTTACTTAACAGGTAAAATTTACCCAAAAGTGGAATAACCGGCCCTTATTACAACAAAATGATTTTAATATTTAATAAACAATTTTTAGTATTTTTTAACAATAAATTGCAGATTTTAATAATAATTTAAAACTTTTAAAACAATTTTAAGATATTTTATATAATTTTTCGACTTTTAAAACAGTAAAAAAGATGTATAGAGTTTTATAATAATTTTTAACTTTTGTAAACTATTTTAAGGTATTTTAAGCAATTATTAATTTTTAAAAGTGTTTGTATACTATTTTAATGAATTTTTAGATTTTTGTAGCGCATCAATGATAAGATTTTGTAAACAATTTTAAGATTGTATTAAATATTTTTAAGATTTTTAAAACAAAATGAGAATTTTGAAACATTTTTTACATTTTTAAAGCAATTATTTAAAATTTTTTAATTTTTAAAGCAATAATAAACTTTTTTAAATAATTGTATCATTGCTTACAATAACTTTGATATTTCTTAAATCTTTTTATTATTAAAAAATTTTAAACAACATTTTATAAATAATTTTTATTGTTTTTAAATAATTTGCGGATGTTTTTACTAATTATTTAAATTAAATACAAAAAGTAATAAGAAACACGCTTTGATACAATACAAATGTTTAAAGTACCTCGCGTCAGTCTCGGTTGTGCCGATCCTGATCGCACGAATTTCACGCGCGCCTATTCGTCAACTTCAATATCTCATCAATCAAATTCTACTCATCGGATCGCTTTTTGGTAGAGAGCTTTTCGTCTTAGAATTTCCCCCCCCCCCCTCTAAATTTTTATCAAAAAATATTAAGATTTAGATATCACTAGTGAACGATTTTTAAATCAAAGTTTCGATTTTCCTTAATATATACTTGATTTGATACAAAAAATTTGAACTTTTTTAAGGATAGAAAAAAAATTTTTTCTATAAAAATTTAAATGTGATCAAATATCTATATAGTGTCATTCTTAAATATAGAAAATATATGTAATATATCGTTTTATGTCAAACTACGATAATAATTTAATCGACGAAAATTAACTTTTATTGATTTCAATCGTCTAATTAACTCTAATATATTAACTTCGTCCATCATAGAAATAGACGTGTATGATCGATTTACATATAAATTAAATATTTGAAATTAAAACGGAAAAAAGGGTAGGCGTATCAATTCCTCCGTAAATCCTCAAATTCTGTAAACAATTGCATCAATTACTTTATATCCTATCCATGTTCAGTATACAAGTAATTTCTTTTGAGTTCTTCGAAATTACACCTAATACAGACACATCATATGTAACTTTGTATTCACTAGATAGTTATGAATTAATGACTGAATTCCTAAAAGTTTATTTGTTTGACTATAGTAACATCGTATGATTTCTACAATGACATGTGCGAATATGTAATTCCGAATATACGATTATTGTACTGAAGATGACTCAAAATTGTGAATCGAAACATTTATATTAATTTTTTTAGTTTTTATTAAAATTCAAACACTTAAAGAACTATAATAGTTTGATTCTTAGAAACATTTCATCTTCTTCATTCCAAATTAATAATAACTTTATAAAAAAGACAAAATTGTAAATTTCTTCTTCATTCCACAAGTAAATCAAATAACCATTAAATAAATATTTATATAGAATTTTGCTAAAATTAACATTCGCATTTGGGAAATTCTTTGATGACTCAATTTTTGTTAATTAAATCATTAGAGGAAAGTCGCCAATACCGATGTATCACTTTGTTTTTACACAATATTTCTTAAACAAAAGGTAAAAATAAAACTTAAGTACCAACATTAAACATAAGTACCAACATTAAACATAAGTACCAACTAAAAAGTGTCTTCTATCAAATAGTATAAGCAGTTTTTATAATACTGTTTGTAATTTTGCAATAATTAATTTTTTTCGTAAGATAACCAAAAATGAGCATCTGATAAAATGGGCTCCAAAATTGACACAGTAGGCAGTAACATTACGTATTCCTATTCTTTTTCTTTTACAGAAATTATTTGTACCTACAAGTGAATGTATATATATAAGATTTTCCAGAATTTTTTCACTTCGTTATATTATAAAACATTTTCATTGAATTATATGCATATTTACTTTATGCTGTTCTACAAGATGCAAATATGCGACAGTTTTTCAAAAGCTTTTCCATATACGCACGATTGCTTTCAACTGCAATAGAATTATTTGACACTATAAAACAACATTATAAAGATTAAGTTAGTCATGGTCTGTTTTACAGATGGCGATTTACACTCCATTTCAATTTTAAATTTAAAATCGTATTATGAAAAAGAATAATATAAATAAAATTGATTTAGGAAATTGCAAGCAATTAAAACGACATAATATTCATCAATAATATAGTCACTATTATTTAAACTATGCAATTTGCAAAAGAAAATTGTAAGAATTTTATTTTCCTAGAATTCGTTTTTAGCTGATTTGGTATAGAAACAAGCCACAAATATACGAATTATGTTGAGTGAATTATAATGATTTTTTACTTCTTTAATTAGCTAAACAGATTATGATTTTATTAGTATTAATAAAGTGCAATAATTAGTTTTTGAAAAATAAGAGGATGTCGTTTTAGGAGACCTATATCGGCGACTTTCCTCTACAAATCGTTGACCAAATTTACCACAATTCATCGTGTATACCGGAAAACTTAGTGAGTTATGTAAAATAACTGCTCAAGCGGTGAAACTGAAAAGCTAAACAGCGTTTTAGATATAAGTCGACGTTGTGCAATTCTGTGTCACACAGTTTTGTTGCTGGAAAGTACACATTGTATTGTGTATTTGCAAGTACAGTATAATTAAAAATAAATATTCCGTTTATATACATTTAAATCTTGAAAATAATATATTTTTTGTTCAAAAATTGTCGTAACTGTCTTGGTGGAACAATTTTGCTGAAGTTTTGCTGAAGTTTTAAATTTTGGAACTCATTTTTCTGCAAATTTATAAAATTTCAGAGAAATAAAATTAATTTATCTAATTTTAATACTAAAATAAGTATTATAGCATCGTATTTAAATGTGTGACAAAATTATGGTAAAAAAAAAACGTTTTCTCCTGAATTTGAGAAAATGGCGCTTTCAAGTGATCACTCAACTTAATATTATATATTTAGCGTTGCTTAGAGAGAGAGAGACAGAGAGAGAGAGACAGAGAGAAAGAGAGAGAGAGAGAGAGAGAGAGAGAGACTGCAATATAACAATAGTAATAAGTCCGCACCCGTAAGAAATAAAACAATTATAATCAATTATTCTTTTCAAATCTATTGTATTCAATTATTATGGCTTAATATATTCAATTAATTATTATGGCTTGAGCCTATTCTATTGTATGTGCTTTTGTTTCCTGTTTCTTGCTTTTTATTATTTTTTACATCTTGTCTTTTTGCTTCTTATCCGGTTTTTTGTTTTATATCGCTCAAGATAAAAGTTATCGAACTTCAGAAAAAACAAGAAATACGTAACAAAAAATGCAATTCTCTGTCGATAAAACGGTTGTAAAGGGGGAAAAATCAAGAGGTAAAAAGCAAGAAATAGGAAAACAAAGAGCACATTGTGAATAGGCTTAAATCTAGCTACATACAAAAACATTTTATATCATCATTATTTATTTCATCATTATCTTTAATTAACAATAAGAATTTTCTTAATAATGGAATTGCATTGATACTTTATCTTCATCACATCATACTTTCATATAAACAATATGGGGCTCCATTTTTATCTTCTGTTTTTTTATTCTTTCCTTGCACGCTTACACTCGTCAATTCTAGATTGCATTATAATTGGATTATAATTCAGTTTAGTTGTATTACAATTCTCGTGTAGGAACAAAAAACAAACTTATTTTTGTAGGTTTATTCACATTACATATATACTTTCCACAATTACTCAAGTAAAACTCCTAGAATGAATACAATAAATTGTATTCTGTATTTAAAAAATATACGTATATATATTTCATAAATGTATAAATGGAAACTTTGTAAATAAGAAATAAACGTTGCAAAGAAACGTAAAATATTACTTTTTGCTCTTTATATTTGTTGTAAAATAAACGCACTATAAATATTGGTATGCATAGTACGACTTTAGCTCTTAATAAAACGTTTAATTCAAATTAATCGCAGTATGAGATCTGTTCTTTTTAGCTGAACTTTTACACCAATTTATCTTTCTTCCTTTTCTCTCCAGAAGGAAAGAAGAGGAAGAAAGATAAACTGATGCAAAATTTTAGCCAAAAAGAACAGACCTATAGACGACGCTGAGTGCAACTTTCCTAATAGCAGAAGAGGTCTGTTTTCTGTGGCTGAACTAGTGTACACTTTTGGAACTTAAAGTAAGATATGCGTTTGATATTTGTTTAAAGCGAGAAAGAGAGTTCTAGAACAGTCTAGTACAGGAACAAAAAACAAACCAAGGATTTCTATAATGTTGCACGAATATAACATTGAAACTATCGCAGCTATACGTTGCGTAATGTTTCTGAGAAGTCTCTGCAAGATTGCAGCAACGTTAAAATGTCCGCTTCTGTCTGTAAGAAACATTTCTGAAATATTAGGGAAACGTTTGTAAAATCTTTCGGTGATGTTAGTGCAAGTCTCTTTAGTTTCATTTGCAATATTGCAAAAATGTAAAAAGATGTATTAACAGAATATTTGCATATTTTTAATATTGTTCTTTATGTACATGATTGTTGAGAATGCCTCCATTTATACCTTTATTATGCAGAATATTTCTAAAACGACAACTCATATTGTAAACAATATCATCGTGTTGTAGAGATACGTAGACTGCACAGTATTGGATACGGGCAGCATGCCAGACGCCGAGGACTCTTCATACGACAGCGACTACGAGGCTGAGGATTCGACAACAACAACGGCGACGACGACGACAACAACAATGACAACGACAGCAGCGACGCGGTGTCCACGATCGGAGTCGCAGATATCCCCAGCACACTCGGATGTGTCTCGCACCACATCGGACACCCTGGCGGCAGAGTTCGCGGAGTACGTTACCATCCAGGGACCACCACCTACGCAAAACCCAGGTAGGCCTTCGCAAATTTTCCTGCTATTGCTATGACAGACAAGATAGAAAATCCCCAATTTAAAAAAGAACTTCGTACAAATCTTATGAAGAATAGGTTTCGATAAGATTGCTTCAAACTTTAATATTTTGTAGCTGTCAAACTGATTAAAAGTTCTCACGAGTACAAATCTTCAAATGCTTTAGGTTTTGTTCTAGGACCTTCGAAAGATCACAGCTTACAGGGAAAAATAATCAAGATAAATCTTTTTTATTAACATTGGGTTAAAAATACGGTATAATATATCATGGATATACACACTATACATATATGTGTCACGGAAAAATCTGTCAGACATAATACTAAGTAAAAAGTATCAAGAAACATTTTTCAATAATTTAAAAAATATTATTACGATATAAAACATCCTGAAAAAAAGCTTCATTTTATTTTCTAATTTCAAGAAGCATGTTAGGATTTCCAAAAATTGAGAATTCCTATTTTATTTCTCTGTGATAAGTGATGAGAAAGAAGCGAACAAGAGTTGGGGCAGCACATTATATTCGAGCACAAAATATTAAGAGCCACGACACAGATTTTTACATAACACATAAAACATGAGACATAAGAAAATCAAGTCCAATCAGAGTCCTTTATCATGGAAAGGAAAGAAATAAAGGATTTTGATTAGTTTTTATTTTTTTACGCGTTATGCGTTATGAGAACGGGCGCAAAATTAAAATCATAAACATATCATTGATACACGCACAAGAATAAAAAGATTTATTTGATTTTTCTGTACTTTTTCATATAAAATGTAAATTTTCTGAAGGTCTTGCGGAAAAAACTAAGGCATTTCGTGCCTGTAAGGATTTTTAATCAGCTCTGCATGAGCTGCAAAATATTAAAATTTGAAACAACAAAATCCATTTTTCATAAGATTTGTGCGGAGCTTTTTAAAACATTATAAAAATTTTAATAATAGGTATCTATTTCTGTTTTTACTTATATATTTTTTATATTATAATTATTTAAACAATTGATTTGAAATTTACTAATTTTAATAATTTTTATTAAAACATATAAGTTTCTTTAGAATATTTTATTCTATTTTCTTTTCTTGACGAATAAAACAAAAAACAGGCTAATTTCTGGGAGTAAATTTTTTTTCTTCAGATTGAAATCAGACAACAAATAAAGTAGATATTATACATCATACTTATTATACATCAAAACACCCTTATATTCAAAGTTTGTTACAGTTGGTCAATGTTTCAAAAATTATTAAATTTTTATTTGATTTCCTTTTATGAGAAATTTGAGATATTGTCTCGAAACAATAGAATGATTTTTAACCTTTAGATGTTCGCAAGGTTTTTCTTAATCCATGAAAATTTTGCTCTAGGAAAATCTATATATGTTTAACATATATATATATGTGTGTGTTTAATACCTGTATATATTTAATTATGATGCAAAATACGATATTGATCTTGAGACACATATTATATCCCGCAGCCTTTTACGGATGAGATTTCTTTTTCGTTGAATCATATATAAATAGTGCAATCACACAATTTAATCTTTATAAATTCGAAATCAAAATTATAAAAATAATTCAAAATCAAAATGTAAAATAGTGAATTTAGGAAAGACAGAGACCAAAGCGTTATATTTAATCTTTGAACTAATAAAACAAATGCACAAAAAAGTTTTCCTTTTTTAAAGGAAAGCAAGTCTTTAACGATCAAACTGAATCTTAAGTGTGCTTAAATAATTCTATATAAATTTATATATTACCTATGCAAACTTTTAAATTGTTCGAATTAATTTTTGGTCTTGAAACGTAAACCGATTGAACTACCGTAGTAATATCATAAATTAAATTGTTTAACAATTTACTAATTTCAGAAGTGCCAAAGAAATTTGCGAGTTATCGCCATGTTGGGATCCATTGCTAATGCCGACGTTTCATGAACCTTGTTGTTTACTTAGATAATTGCAATTGGCATCATTTTAAAAAGATCTTAATATACTGAAAATAAATTTATTACGAAAAATATTGTAGGAACATACGCATTGTTCAAACAGCGTGTATAATCAATAATAGACAATTTATTAAAATTGTATAATATGAATACACAACAATAACAACAACAACAAAGTAAGCCTTTAACGGTTCGGTTGGATCTTAAATTAGACGCATCTTAGTGGAATTCGACCTGGGACCTCTAAATTATGAATCTTCTGCGTTACCTGTTACACTACTTCTTCTAATTTACATTACTATAAGACGACACTAAGTAAGAGTCGGATAATCTAATCTCGCTTGGATAATCCACGATCAGCGTAATATTCTGGCTGTGTTCGGTTTGGTTTACGAGTGTTCACATTATTCATTTTACTTCTAACTAAAGAGAAACAAAAGAACACAGCTAAATTATTTTTACGTTACAACTTTTTTTAAACTTAGTTGGATTAAAATGCAAAATTTTCTACTCATAATTTTGAATAAATTTAGTAAGTAATATTTATGGTTTATTTTTAAATAAAAACTTTGTTTATTCATTGGATTAAAAACATTTCCTGTTCAGAATTGAACAGTATTCACGATACACAGAAATAGTTGATATTATTTTTAGATTCAAATGAATTGAAAAACTATATATCTTATTCACAATTTTGAATAGTATTCAAGATGCATAGAAAATGCTAATATTATTTACAGATTGAAAAGACATCGACGATTTGCTTCATGTAATCCTATAGATGAATAAAAATATATTCAGGATTGAAAAGCATTTATTTTAACATTCATGAATCCGTATTTCTGAAAATCTGAATCCATTTCAATCCATTCTCGTTTACTGGGAGTTACATTTTACAGTTTGCACGCTCATGCTATAAGCATTCATGCTTATAAGCGCTGTTTTCAGACGAATTTAGTTTGTCAGTACTCACATTGAATAGGTGAAGTTGTTCGTTTTAGTTATGTAAGCGTTAAGCAGTAATTCGGTAATTAGCCGTAATTCACTTCTTATACACTGAAAATAAAAATTTACGAAATTTATAAATATTTATTTTATTAGTATCAATGGGACATTTGCTTATAGTGAATAATATCTATTCAATACAAAAATGATACTTTGAATTAAATATCATTTTTTAAAATAAATATTCACCGTAAGCAAATCTTCCATTGATACTATTTAAACAAATATTACAATTTTGTAAAATTTTTTTCAATGTAACCTTTTTTTGTCTTATAATCTCTTGTTTCTTTCCATCGAAAGTGCATTCATGTCTAAACAAATTATAATTGTCATCAAACGATTCTTCGCAACCGTGTACTGGAGATAGAAAAAGATGAAAAAGAAAGCGTTCACAATTGGAGGATAAAGAAAAAATAATTTCAACACTTATATTTCCTTAATTTTATTAAATTTTCTGGATGACAATCAAAAATATAATTATTATAAAGAAAAATTAAAAGAAACATTTTTAGCTCTTTCGTATCAAAAAGCCAATAAGCCTCGTTTAAAAAATTATTTAGAAGAGATTGTACTATCATATAATGACGAATAATTAAAATCACATTTTAGGTAGATATACATATATAATTTTTTAACTTTTAAATATTTTTTTTAATAAATATTTTTTACTCTATGTTGTAAAAAAGAATTAGATTATAGATGCATATGTTGTACAAATTAAAATATTTTGATTTTTTAAAATAATACTTTAATAATTTTAAGATGCAACGATCTACATTTGATTACGTATTAAATCTCATAAGACTATCATTATTATCGGTATGTCTAGTTACGGTTTAATAACTTATAGGTTGTTATATAACTTTGAATACAAACACACACGCACGCACGCATGCACGTACAGAGAGAGGGAAGAGAAAGAAGAGTTTTATTATTCTATATTTTTATTGTTTATGGATTCATATATGAAAAATTTAATGTTGCAAAAGCAATTGCATTGCAATAATCTGTAAGGAGAGTTACAAGAGCTCTTGTAAAGTTTGTATCAATTTGTATCACTTGGCCAAAAGATGACAGAGAACAACAAGTTTTTGAAAAATTTGAGACGATCAGTGGATTTTCTAAAGTAATAGGTTCATTTGATGGCACATATAAATGTTAAA
The DNA here is from genome assembly GCF_000204515.1 of Acromyrmex echinatior. The sequence goes on from NW_011627198.1 coordinate 137,588, forward strand.
AAGCACCTATCAATATTAATCTTGACTGTTATGTCAATAGAAAAGGATCACAATACAATTACAGATAATTTATGCTATTTTAATTAGTATACAGAATGTGTTAACACATAAAATGTAATTATTTGTTATTTATTTTCAATAATAGGCTATCTGTAATCATGAATTGCATTTTATCCATTATTTTGCCGGATACACAAATTCTGTCCATGATCAACGAGTATTTTGTTTATCCAAAACAATATATGAATATTTAGAAGATAGATACAAGTTTCCAGATAATTCTCATTTAGTAGCTGACTCAATGTATTCCATTCATGATAATATTATGACATCTTACCATCAACAGACACTTAATAATCAGGCAAAAAAATTACAATTTCTGTCATTCCTTGGCATGAATATTGAACGAACATTCGCATTCCTTAAAGGAAGATTTAGAAATTTGCTTACTGTCCTTGATATGGAACGTATTGATTGCCTATCTGATTTTGTTATAGCACGTGTCTTACACAATATTTGTTTATTAAAGAATGATGACTTAACAATGGCCAAGTTAGATCTCATTACAATTATAATTTACAATCATTGATAGAAGGTAGAAATAGACATACAAGTTAAGTAAAACGAAATAATATCTGTAATGAATTTAGTGATACGAAATATGTAAAGAAATATTGATTGAAAAAAAGTAATTGGAAAAATAGTAATTGGAAAAAGGTTAAAAGTAACAAAAATAATTATTATTTTTTCTTCAAAGTGTCAACCATTTCTTTAAATGATTTTAAAAAAGTCTTTCTCGAATTTGCATATTTTTCGATATCTCTTTTTAGCAGCTTTGAATTTGAATGTAGCAAACAACTCGATATTTCTTTATATATTTCACATAATACTTATACTTTATCTCATACGATATTCTATATGTTAAAATCTTTTATAGAATACTCTATATATCAACTCTATTTACAGATTACAATGTATGTTCGTGCTTACATCAAATTAATTCTGTCACAACTTCGTCGCATGCGCTATTATAATTTTCATAGGAATAAGGTTTTTTTATAAGATGAATCGAGAATTTTACAGAATTTTCCCAAGATCTTTCCTCACAAAAGTTGGACGAGAGAGTGTGCCACTCTTTTGTTAATTTCTGATTATTTTAATAATTATGCACAATTACAATTCGCGATGGCAACAGGGGTGGATCGGTACTGGCGGGGAAAATGTCGGGGAGCGAGAGAGAGAGATGGCTATAAGAATGACACACAGATAATAATAAATCAATTAACAAATGTATTCACCAAATCAGTATACAATTAACGTCCGGAGTTTTGCTCTTTAGGCCTAGATTTTATTGGGTCGACATTCGCGATAAACAGTGACAATTTCTATAATATATTACGCTGATTCGAGATAATCATACTAAATCTCTTTAAATCTTTACTCTCTGAGCGAGGGGGTAACCACTTAATGAAATCATGGGACAGGATCTCCGAAATTATTATGAAATCTTTATGAAATCCCTATGTAATTGTTTTGCAATCAATTGTAATCATGAAGTTAGATGAAATCATGTGTAATCATCAGAAATCATAATAAAATGATATGTAATCAGCAGAAATGCAATTTTCTAATAATCATGGAAAATCATTGGAAATCATCATAAAACCTATCATGTGTGACTACTAACTACTACTATGAAGTAGATTACTAATAAAAGTGTAAATAATTATTCTAAGGTATAGCAGAACGTAAATATATGTAACGATGTTTTATATACAGACGCGATATATATTCAGTTCCGCTTTTTTGTATATACATATAAAATTCTGTAGAATGTAACAGCGCATGAGACTGCTATGCCAGAGATCCCGGGTTCGATTCCAGGCAGAATCGAAAAATGTTTTCGAACGCTCGTAGCTCCTCTCAGAAGGCAATGGTAAATCACTGAGAATATCTTTGTCAAGAGCACTTCTCTAATAAATCGTCGTTCGGAATTGTGTACAATCAGCGCACCACAGGTATATGAGAGAAGTCATCACGAGCAAGGGAACTGAGCATAGGACTGAGGAAAATTTCATTTTCAGTAAAATTTCAGAGAAATCTGAGTAAAAATTTCAAAGAAATTTCAGCAAAATTTCACAGAAAATTCAATTCAATTTTAGCAGTTTTTCAGTATGTTAGAAAAATTCACTTTCAGTGAAATTTCAGCAAATTTTCAGCAATTTCATTGAAATGTTCTAAAACGTAGAATAATTTCAGCGAAATTTTTTCATTAGGGATAAGATATCCTTTTAGAGCATAATATTGAGATGCAAAATATTAGAAATGATATAATATGATATATGTAAATGTATACTGCTTGAAACAATATATATTTACTGTAAATATTACAATAAGCAGTAGCTAAAAATTAAAATAGAATTAAATATTCTGTATTCTTTAATTAAATATTAATATTTTTGTAAAAAAAAGAACATGTAAAATTAACTTAAGGAAAAAATATAATATAATAAATAATATAATAAATAATATAATAAATGTCTTACAAAAAAATATGCCCACGTTCTTGTTCTATTCTCTAACTTGTTGTTGTGATCCTTAAAAACTTTATACATACGTTTTAAACTGGAAAATTTGGATAAACACTGAGGACTAGTTACATTGTAGCCATGTTTCATCATTACCTCAATTAAAATATCTTTTTTTTTCTTTTTTGGAACACTTTCCCACTAGTGAAATCATTTTGCTGCACACGATTACATATTTTAAATCAACTAGAACTTTATCTGTTGATGTTATCTTTGTATGAGCAAATTCTTCTTTCTATTTTCTTCATGAAAGTTTATGCATCCAATTCCTTGTTGGTGAACGAAGTTCTTTATCGCGTAACATTTGTAGATTGTCGTATATCCGGGCTACTGAGCAGATGCTCAGTAAGCAAGAAACGTTTTGAAACATTTCAATAACGTTGCAATAACGTTGTAACATTACTGCAACGTTATTGAAATGTTTCGAAACGTTTCTTGCTTACTGAATGTGTTAAGGTTTAAGAAGAAAATGACACAGTTAAAATTAAGATCAAAAACCTTTTTTATTCTCGTAATTCTAATAATGGAATCAACTTTGAAATAAAATTAAATTAAATTAAAAAACTTGAACATTTAAATGTCTTTTTAGTCAAAATGTAAAAAAAGGGAAACCGCTTTGCTCGACCCCTCTGGGCAAAGTGGATAAATCATTCGAGCAATGAGGATGGAATTAAAAAAATCAAAATCAGTGTTAGCAATCGTCACAAAAATAGCTGCCAAATCTTTTATATGTAATGCAGCCTTCATGAGATTCAGCCTTCATTGGTGTACTGACTGCACTGGATCTAATCTTCAGATGATGATTTTTTTAGAATATACATCATACTGCATTAAGGAAAAAAAAAATGTGAGATGTGAACAATCATGTACCTTTCGTTCTCTAAAGATCGTCTGTCTCTTCATCTTCCCGGTATTTTCAATGCAATCACATACCGAGTAAAGAGAACAAGCCGTTCGCTTTGCTCCCATCCACTTTACTCAAAGAACCTATTTGGCGTGAATTTGGAAAGGTTAGAATAAGTTTAAGCAACAAGTGAAAAATTTTAACCTCGAATACATATTTAAGGGGATGCTGGAGTTATCAATGGAGCATTAGTTCGTATATTTCTCAAACTATTTCGTTTTCCTTATACAGAATAAAAAATCCTTCTCCAAAATAAAAGAAAAACCGCAAATGCCTTTGGAAAAGTACAAACCGGTATGAAAAAAAAATCCTTAAAAAACTATAAATTACAGTTTTCTGTTACCACATGTAGATTCAGTTCATTCATATATATAAATTAAAATAATAATTATATAATAATAATTATATATATATATATATACGTAATATTATATATATATATATATAATAATTAATATATTTTTTTTATACAAAAATCAATAAAAAGAAATTAATCGTTTACAATAGTAAAACTTTTTGTGTACAATGTATTTAGATTCATGAATCCGAAATAAACCCATTACAAAACAAAAAATCTATGATTTTACAATACTTCACATAGCTCCTTTATTTTTTGTAACACTAGTTATTTCTCTTCTGAAGTAGCTCTCTTTTGTTGCTACCTCAATTATTGATTTAACTTTTTACTCATATTTTTTGTACATTTTCTGTGAAATAACTGGAACCTCTAAACACATTAAAATTTTATTCAGTTGCGTACAACCAATACTAGCAAAGTACCTGGAACAATGTTCAAAGCAATTATTTTACAAAATAAACTGTGTAAAAAATCCACTGTATACTTCAATTTACCTCAGTTCAAAACATATAAGTGTGTGTGTGTGTGTGTGTAATATAGGAAAGTTATACAAACAATATTCATAATTACTCAATATAGCATTTGTTATTAAATCGTTGTGTACATTTGCTTTGAGATACTTCTTTGCATCGTCGTTTATTACATGTTGAATTCCAGTCGACACGTCAGTATATGTCTCGCAATAATTACACTTGACACGCAAAATAGAATGTAATTCTGTTCCCTCCCCCCTCTCTCCTTCCTCTCTTTCTCTCTCTTTCAACATCCTCCAAAGATATAATTTTTTCTTATTTTTTTGTATTTTAGATTCTTGCCAAGTAATTTCAAATTGACAATGCGATTGCCATCGGTTATCGTTGCTTTTATTATCGAGATCATGCAGCTTGTTTTTTCGTTATTTCTTCTTTAAGTTTCAACATACGATCTAATTTTTTTTTTCTTAATAAAACGTTCTTTATATCGCAGCTGCGTTCGTGCTTATATACTGCTGGATATTATAACAAATATTTACTAACCTAGCAAGTCGCAGGACCGCAGATCAAAAGTAAACATGCAACATCTAAAACTCGGCTTCTCTACGCTTCTCTGATGAAATTAGTGTTTCTGTATTTATTATTATTTTAATTTTATTGAATTCAATTATTAAAAAGAGTGCAATAAAGATTAAAAAATCAAGTTTTAAATTTTTTGCTATACTATTTCTGATATAATCAATCTTTTTATTAAAGATGTCAGCTTGACTAATATAGTCGGATTAGAACCATCTTAATAGGATGTACTTGAGACATTACTACCATTTTGTACTAAAATCATCTTCGACTTATCTAGTATAACATGTATATTTAATTTTCAAAACGATCGGAAAGGTAGTACATAGTTTAAAAAATGAAGAGTTTGAGCGTGCGATTAGCCGGGTGTTGCATGAGATTCGGCTCTCAAAATGATTAATTTGAATAATGGATGCTCATTATAATAGAAAGCCGTGTCTCCAACACAATCAAATCTATGTGTATGTTTTGGAAAATTTTAAAATCAGACATACAGTGTTATGATTTCCTTACTTATATGCCCCTACAAAAAGAACAATGAGAAGTAAAAAAAATGATTTTAGTTCCGTATTAATATTAACAAAATTCATTCGTTTAGATATAACAAGTAAGAGTTTAATACTTTTACGTCGAAGCTGGATTTTAGATGCTTTTAAATACTTTCTATGTGAAATTATATACAAAATATATAGTTATTATTTGAACTGTGCGCCAAAATGATTTTTCGAACTTATAATCAAACTACTACTATAGTAATATATCACAAATTAAATTGATAAGCTATTTAATAATTTGATGCTCATCCTATTAGAAAGATTAATGTAAACTGAAAAATTGAAAATAAATTTATCGCGAAAAATATTACCTCGGCCGGAACTCGAACCCAGATCTCTTGTATTCCGTAGAAGCGTTTTAAGCCTTTGGACTATCGAAGTTATCAATTTAATTTGTGATATTACTATAATAGTTTGATTGCGTTTAGGAGTTCGAAAAATCATTTCGGTGCGCAGTTCGCATAATTATATATTTAGTATATAATTATAGAATTCATATAGAAATTATTTAAAATATTCATATAGAATTATTTAAAAGCATTTAATCTTTGACCGTAAATAATAGGCATTAAATTCTTTGTGTATTCACATATACGGTCTTAATAAATCATTTATTATTATCATTCATTTAGGTTACACCGCTCGCGTGGAGTTTGCACTTAAGTTGGGCTACACCGAAAAATTGGTGCAAGCGGCGCTACAGAAATTGGGCCCGGATCCGGGTCAGAACGAGCTGTTGGCCGAGTTAATCAAACTCGGAGCCACTTGCTCCTCAAAGTTTACCGACGGTCCCGAGGAAGTAGATGATCTACCGGATGCCGAGGCAGACATCGATGATGGCGGAGGATCGATTTTGACCTCAATAACGGCGACGAATGCCACAGTGAACGCGATCTCATCAATGGACTTGTTGTTGAGGCCTGTTGTCATCGACGGCAGTAATGTCGCTATGAGTCATGGCAATAAGGAAGTATTCTCTTGTCGCGGTATCAAGATTTGTGTTGATTGGTTCCGCGCCAGAGGACATAAGGAGATCACTGTCTTTGTACCCAAGTGGCGGAAAGAAGCCTCGAGACCTGACAATCCGGTCGCTGACCAAGAGATCCTGAGCGAGCTCGAGAAGGATCGTCTGCTTGTGTTTACGCCTTCCAGGTTGGTGCGACGCAATTCGTCTGACCTTACACAAAAATATTTTTCTTACTTTCTTTACGTTTTAAAATTACATTTTTAAAATATAATGGATCTCTGAGTAAAACAATTACATATTCAGTTCGAGTACGTGATTAAGTAAGGCCTAGTTGCACCAACGTTACTTTAAGCGAAATTTAAAATTCTCTCTGTCTCATTTTAAGCGAAAAAGAGACAGAAACAGAGAGAGTTTTAAGCCTCACTTAAAATCAAAGTAACGTTGGTGCAATCGGACCTAATTAACATGAAAATCTAAATTATATATTTGTCTAATTGTAAGTACATAATTTGTACAATCAATCAAATAAGAATACGTTTAAACTGTGAACAACGAGCTGCGAGTTTCAACAATGTGTGTGAAAAATGGGAATTTAAGACTGAGATCATTAAAGACAGAGCGAAGATGCCCCTCATTTCAATACCTGAATTTATTTTGTCAACGATTAATATTATCCGGAACTAGAATAATCAAGTCAAGGATTTCCCCAAAAAATTTTTCTCTTCCTTTTTCTTTTTCACTCTTCTCAGTATTCAATTTTTAGAAACAAAATTGAGGCGTTCGATGTCGTGAGAGATGTCATTTCGGGATTTCCAGATAAATAAAATTCATTATTATGATTTTTTCGGATCCATTCGAATGTATGTATAAATAGACAAGTACATTAACTTGAATTATTTTATAAGATTGATCGAATTCTTGTAATACGATTTTATATTGCATTTTGACAATTAATTATTTATATAGTATAATAATATTATTATGAATAATTCAAGATACATTGATATATATACATGACGCAAGTTATTCCTTATTTTTTTAATGAGAATATTAAACGTCTGCAGGTTGGTGGGTGGAAAGCGTATGGTGTGTTACGACGATCGGTACATCCTGAAACTGGCCGCGGAGATCGATGGCATTGTCGTCAGCAACGACAACTACAGAGATTTGGCCCAAGAGAATCCCGAGTTTAGAAGGGTCGTAGAGGAGAAAATTCTGATGTACAGCTTTGTAAACGATCGATTCATGCCACCAGACGATCCACTCGGCAGGAGCGGACCTACATTGGAAAATTTTCTTAGAATCGTTCCTAAAAAAACCGATCCCGCTCCTCCATGCCCTTATGCCAAGGTAATATTCCTCTTTTTTTTCTTCTTTTTATTTATTTCTAATATAGTATTCGCTTCAAAATTTTTTTATTAAACTTCAAAAATTAAAAGAATTTTTTGCCAAATTAAAAAAGATTAAAGCCGGTATATAATTCTAAAGTTCATAATACTAAAATTCAGATTCTAGATTGAAACATTTGATAAAAATTTTTTGTCAAATTAAATAAAATTACATCAAATGATATGCTCTTAGCAAATTTTCAATTAAATTAAATTAAATTAAATTAAATGGCTATTTCTTAAATTATCAGAAATGTACATACGGCAATAAGTGCAAGTTCCGACATCCCGAAAGAGGACCACATCCACATAAATCTGTGACAGAACGATTGGTGGAGCATGCTCAGCGTCACTTACAGGCCCGTGGGCCCAGCCTGAGCCTGCCATTGTCATCCACAAACGCATCTCCACAACATCCGCCGCTCTGCAAAACTAAATCAGCCATGCCATCGAATGTCGTTCAATTCTTGTCGTCTGTTCCGAAGAGTAGATCAGTGGAAAATGTCACATCTGATTTGTCTACAACTAGTCCCGTTATGTACAGCCAACAGATGCCTCCTACACAAAATTCTCAAGGTGATAATTATGAAGTATACATTCTGGACACATTATGTATGAATTATTTAATAAAATCCTGATGACAATTTTTTCCTAAATTATAATAAATAATGATAAAAACATGAACTGAAATTGTAATGAACAGAAATATTACTGAATTTCATATTGAAATCTGTATTAATAGATCCATTTTCAATATTATTTCATTAAACTTTCATTATGACAGTTCATTAATATGTTATTAACCCTTAGTACATATCTTAATTTTGGGCACTGTTACTATACACGTGGATTATTCGTGTTCTGGCTTAATTTTTATCATTTTCACAAGTATAAAAAAATTATTAAACGATTTTTACGTATATTCTGACATCTTTAGTAATAATTATAAAGTTGTATGTTTATAACAAATTGTATATAAATTGTTATAACTGAATATAATTAAAATGAAAAAAACGCACTTTTTCATATACAAAAATGTAAAACTCAATACAAACCGATTTTCTTATTTTTCAACAGAAGTTAAGAATTTCAATATTTTCTGCATAAATATGCAGTATAAGGGACTATTCTTCAATGACCTTGACTTTGACATATGTTGTCAAAATCACATTCCTGAGTGACTTTTAAAAAGCTTTAATCGGCGCTTCGTTAAAAAGTTATTAACAAAAAAAGTTCTGTCATATAAAACAAAAATTCTGCCAAGGGAGACATACAACTTTTCGTGTGAAGCGAGTTTCATCCATAGACTTATATGTATAAATAGAGTGCTGACTCAATGTGATTGATGAACCTGATTTCCTTGTCTGAGATGTCCTTATTTTAGTTTTCACATGCATATGTATGCGTTCTGTCTGTGAGTGTGAAATTATCTATATAATTTATGCATGTGTGAGTGAGAAAACTTAAATATGGCGCTGCCCAATGCTGTCTTCAAACATGGAGCAGAAGTTGTCTATTTATATAAGTCTGTGGGTTCACCCCCCCCCCCCTGTCAAGGGACGCACGACTTTCCATGTGAAGCGAGTTCCACCCCATCTCTCCCCTGCCGAAAAACGCACGACATATTGTAGTATTGAGTAATCTTCGCTTCGTATGGAAAGTCATAAAACATATTTTAAAACAGAAAATTTTTGTTTTATACAGTAGAAAAGAGACATCATTTTTCGAATTTTTTTTTTTAATAACTTTTTAACGAACAACGATCAGCATTTAAATCCTGTTGGAGCTCACTCAAAGTCATGACCTTGACAACATATATGTCAAGGGCAAGGTCATTATTGGAGAGTGATCCCTTACACTGCATATTTACCGGAATAATGTATATTTCATTTTAATGACATTACCTTTCAGATATTTTCATCAATTTTCTTCCCCTGCTTAAAATTTCCAATTGAAAACTATTTAAACCGATAGAAATTTAATAGGAATGAATAGTATTTATCGGAATCAAAATTACAGCCTATTGAGAATGATTCGGAAACAATAAGATTTTAGTAGGATTTCCACTTAATGCACCTTAAGAACGTATAAGCATGTTACCAATTTAAAAACTAAAAAATCAATCTGATTTTATTGGACAATAGGAAGTAATCGGCAAATGCCTCCAGTCGGCGAATCGGACTGATTGTGAGTAGGAAATCCACATTAATGAATCAGATCCGAATCAGATCCAATCGGGTATCATATGATTGAACAACATGTTTTTATTAGAGATCTCACAGATTTTTATTTCAATAAGAATCAACTGATGAATATACATAGCTAATTTGCATACGGCGAATAAGAATAATAGCGTATTCGATTTACTGACTCAACTCGATTCCGAGTCAATGGTCTGTTCTATTTAGCAAAAGAAGAGCTAAACTGTGCAAGAAATGCTGTTAAAAAAAACAGATCGTTGATTCGGTATCGAGTTGAATCAATAAATCGAATACACTAAGTGAAAAATTGATATTTTCGAAATAAATAAATTTCAATACGTTTTCGTACGATTACAATTTAACGAAGTAAAAAGACGTTCTTACCTATACAGCACAGAAGATTGAAGCAATGTCGCAATATAGCAAATTGCAATATAACATTGCAGAGATATTACAGAAATGTTAATTAACAATATGCCTGCAAAATGTCAGCAATATATTTGCAATATTTCACAAACATTGCAAAACTGTAATTCTTTAATTGTTACAATAATAATAATATAAAAATATAAATTTTTACAATATTTATGTAGTACAGACTTTTAGTTTAAAATCGTTTTTATGATATAATCATTTTATATTTGAATAAAAAATTTATTGATCTATTATTTGACGGCCATTTCATTAGCTAAGTTTTATATTTATTTTAAATATAAAATCAAAAGATTGTATAATATCGAGTTTAGATATAATGTTTGGATCAATGCATCATTATCGATAAAACGATAAGCGATTAAGCTGCTGAAAACGATTTATCGAAATGTTAATTATGTGATCAATGATGTATTTCTGCCTGATGTGAACGCAAGAATAAATCAGCATCTGAAATTCATTGATAAATTTCATACCGTCATTTTTTAATCGATTTCAATTGACTCGAGGTGGTTTCGAATTAAAAAAGAATCACTGCGATTAACTTAATCTATGATTAAGCGACCTTACCAAGCGATTGTATTATTATATTAATATTGGATATTTGTAGTTTGTTCGAGGCACACACATACATGTTTTATCCTTACGAATAAATTTATCCTTCAGAATTAATATTATATTTATTGGAATATATTTTATGGTTTTATCATTAAAAATTTTGAAAAGCACATATTACTAGAAATGCGAAAAATTAAAGTTAGTGAGATATATGTATGTAAGATATATGTATGAGATATAGAAATATATATGTATAGTTTTCATTTTAGAGTCTTCGTAAAAAATTTATTCAAATACATTACATTGCAATATTGCTGAAACGTTTTGTTGCAAAACATATAACAAAAAGCAGACATCTTAACATTGTTCGAATTTTGCAACAATGATTCAACAACATTTCACACCATCATGCAATATTGCAATATTTCAGGGAAATCATTCTGCAGTGTTTCTGCAATCTTTCTGTGTTGTATGGATACATATATAATTTTAAAATACATAATTCTTATATTTTACTTCTATTTCTTTATTAGAACTTTGATCTTTCCTTCAACTTACTTAGGCCCGATTGCATCAAGGTTACTTTAAGCAAGACTTTAAAACTTTCTCTGTCTTGTTTTAAAGCGAAAAAGAGACAGAGACAGGAAGAATTTTAAACCTTACTTAACATCAAAGTAATGTTGATGTAATGTCCGATTAAAAACAATCCTATAAAAAAACTATTAAATCCTTTTTGAAGGAAATGTAAAATATCTCATTAATTCTTATTCAGCACTTTCTTATATACATGGATATATGTTAATACAATTGAGTCTGTTCCGATTTATTCCAATTTAAAAAAATGAATAGAAAAATGTTGAAAATTTCCGATGCATTTTAATCCGATTAAAACCGATTCCAATTTTCTCAATTGGTTTTAATCGGAAGTTTTAAGCAAGGTTAGTATTTCAGCACATTTCAATATACAATAAACTATAAAAGTATCATATGTTTTGCATTACCTTTTTTTTTTCATACATTTTTAAAAATTATCTTCAGAATTTTTATGGTATTTCACAATATGACTCAGTGTTGAATTCTCAAAATAAATTTGTATAAATATTAAATACATTCGCATTAGTTTTCACTATTTTTCTCATTACTTTTTATTTATTTTTGTATAATTTCAATATAATTCAATTTTTCTGAATAAATCAATATGAATATTAAATACATTTACATTAGTTTCCATTATTTTTCATTAACCTTTATTAATTTTCATTCATTTATTTTTAAAATCTATAGTACTTCAATATTAAAAGTATTATTTTTTACTAAAATATTTTTTACAATATTTTAATCATTTCTCATTTCAACAATTTCATAGTCGATTTTAGTTACTTCAATGATTTATTCCCATCAGGGAATATAAACATATTATTTTCTTTTAGTACATAACTTACATAACTTTTTTTTTGAATCATTAAATAATCAAATAATTTAATAATTTGTTTTATTAAAGGTTACCCTTCCTCAGCGAACTGGCCCACATCAAGAGTGAGTAATTCCGAACCAGAACCGGTGAAACTGCATCGCAAGCTACAGCGGCAACTAACTCTGAATCCAGCGTGTGATCCGCGACTTTATCAACTCAGACGATATCATCAACAGCAGCAAACCGGACAGTCATTGCAACAACAGCAATCAGTTATCAACTCATCACGCTCTAGTATGCAACACCGACCGTTGACGAGACTCGCCAGTAATGACTCGTCGTATCCGGGTGCTGCCAGTATGAGGTGAGTCTGATTTATTTAAACATGTTCATTAATTTAAAGATGTTTTATACATATCTTCAAAATGATAATAAAATTATGAAAAAATTAAAGATTATTTTAAATATTAAATATACTTTCAATTTTCTTTACAGAGATTGTACATCTAATACATTCTTATTAAGTGTGTTTCATGTGAATTATATCATAATTAACATATGTAAATTATATATGATTATGTATATTGCAGATCTTTTACAACATAAAAAGAACCTGTTTAATTTCCAGATATGAAATTAACTATTTAATGATTCTGTTAATCTATAATTTTTAGAAAAGACAATTGTAATTGAATTAAAATAAAATTCATTATTATCAGGTATAATAATCTTTAATTAATATAATAAGTAGATACAAATGATCTCTATTTGGATATTTCCAAATACTATTATATTTCAGCTGGGATTATCCTGACTGCCTTCAGTCTCATCATCAGCACGTGATGCGTATCGCTTCTGCCCCGGATTCTTACAGAGCGTGGCCTCCTCGTGGTACCGCCTTGATGCCGCCATCACGAGTGCAGAGGATAGGTACCTCGGATCCCCAATTAAACCTATTACCATCCCCGCCATCTACAAGTTTACACGTGCCCTGGGGGATGCAGACCCAGGATATTCGACGTCGCCTGCACTATCATCTCGCCAACATTTTTCCCGAGGAACAAGTGCAGGCTGTCATGACGCTTCATCCCCACGAGACCGATCCTCAGCAGATTTGTGCTGCCATTTTGACGATGTTTCCCAAGAATCAGAATTGATAATGAATTTTATTCACATTCAGAATATTCACGAGTTGAAGCATTGAAACTATCTATATATAGCAGTTATGTTTTGTTATTTTTATGGGCACTTTGTATATTGCAGAAAAACTTTAATGCAGATCCAACGGTTATCGTACAAACTGCATTGAAGATATTAATTAATTGAATCGTTACGGAAGATATTTGTACTTTTTGGAGCTCTCTCTCTTTCTCTCTCTCTCTCTCTCTCTCTCAAGTTTTCTTTCGAAATTTCATAGTTCAAATGCATTTTTGTCCTACTAGCCAAGATAAGCTAGTACTTCTTGGATGAAGAAAGCGAGAGATGAAAACTAACAACTCAACATAAAAAAGTTTCTAAGAAACTTTTTAAACGTTTTAGATCTTTGCATTGTTCAGGAATTATTGAGAGAGGAATGGTTATACTTAATAAGTATTTAGTCTAGGGCATTATAACATGAATTGTTATTATTCGGGAAGTAAACAATGAGAAGATCCGTTTTAATTAATCATTTTTAATCATAATGAACTTGCATCAATAACTATTATCTTATATTGATGAACTTTTCAACTCGCGAAATCGTCTTGCTTTTTCACCGATCTTTATTTAAATTTCAATTAAATTTTAACTAAAATATTTTAACTAAAATTGTAACTTATTATAAAGAATAACGCGATAGAATTTTATATATTTATTGTCATAACGAGATTAGGGAATACTTCGGCGCCAATTATTAATTATCTGATTTTGTGACAAAATTGTTTAATAGATTCTTTATCGATATTTTTTTCGTTAGTTTTTATTACATAAGAAAAAGAAAAAGAAGATATTAGATATGTTACAGGTTTAAAGTATACATAATCTTTTACGCAAGACTGTGCTGAAATAGATCGTTATATTAGCGGCTGTGAATTATGGAAGACCCACATATTGGGTGTTTGGTATTAGGTGTAACACCGTTCATGGATAGATAAAGCAGACTAAAATGAATTGAAAAATCCTATACCATTTTGCAATTTTTGCAACCATTAACAAGATATTAATTTCTAAAGATCATTGATATACATATAAGTGTGTATTTGTCTGGCCTACCGCCAAATGCACGTACTAGGCATGATACGACCATCCAGCGCAGTCCAGCGCGGAGAGATATTTTTGCTAGTACATTGCAAAGCCAAGGCTGCTTAGTAAACAATTAATTTTCCGCGCATTTAGCAACTTACGACAATGCCCGGTCTTGCTGCGTGCTTGTATTAAGCTATTCAACGATTTTTAGAAATTAATATCCTTAAATATTACGAAAATGGCAAAATGCTTTTTTCAATTCAATTTAGCCCGCTCTTATACCTACCCATAAACGATATATCTAATATCAAATACTTTGTATGTATACAAATACAGCTGGTCATAGAAAGGTTGCAATATTTTTTTCGATGGATTTCAGAACTTAGCCTTGCTCGTAGAGTGATCGAACGTAAATGGTTAGAGTATATAAATACTTATCCATAAGTAAGAACCAATCACTGAGCAAACATTCCACCAAAAAAAGTATTGCAACTTTTCTGCGACTGTACATATATACATATACAGGATGTCCCCGACCTACAGGATCATCTCTCGTGAGCAGGTAGAGCGGACTGAATCGAGTCAAAAAGTCTTGTGCCATTTTGCAATTTTCGCAATAGTTAACGAGATATTAATTTTTGAAGATAGCCAAATAAGTGCGTTCGCCCGGCCTAAGGCGTCCCGTCTTTCTTATCTTTCTATGGATGCGTTCCGAGTTTCGCATGAAACGCATGATTTATTGTTTTATCCTTCTTTATTATTTGTGAACAACAAGGACAAATGATCCATCCTCGGAACACAACCTTATAATGCTTCGCTTGTCTTAGCGCCGAGACACTACCGTATCTCCAGATCAAAATTTTCTAACAACGCAGGAAAAATATATTTACAATTAACGTACTTAATAATACAAAACTCGATTAGAATAACAGCTAAAAATTAGTAAAAGAACTACAAGTAAATGACTAAAGTTAGGTTGTTAGTGCTGAATTATTAAATCGACAAAACATATCACATCATATTATTAAGTACAAAGGAAAATTGCAAAATCATGCAAGACTTTTCAATTGAGTTCACTCTATCTACTCATAAACGGTGTTACATTTAACATCAAACATCCTGCATGCGTCCCCCCTCCCCCACACACACACATACACACAGACATCTATGTATAATATATGTATGTATATCGCCCGGCAATTAAAATATAGTTTCATGATTAGTGTAGTGCATGATATACAGAGGGTCTAATTACAAAAAATCAATAGAGTCGAATTTCTTTCAAATCAAATAAGATCTAATTTTTCTTTTTTACTGTATCGAAAAAATTTGATTCCTATTGATTAGAATTGGACATTATGTATGTGTGTAATGCATAAAGCATTTCGGTGACCTGAATAGGACGAGTATATCGTGCAAATTGTACGAGAATTAATTAATATTTAACTAATTTTTATATCATTGTCTTTCTTATATTGGAGAATATTATACTATTATATATTGTAATCCAATGAACTGTCAGTTATTGGAGCTGTAAAGTTTACAAGAAAAAAAACTAATTTTTGAATTTTAAATCTGATTCAATCAGGATAATAAGAACTTTTAATATTTAATTTTTAGAACCCACAAAATTTAAAAATCTATCTTTTCTTCGAGGAATATTATAGAATATATAAAAGAACATTGTTAATGATCCAATAGAGTAAGGATTAAATTTTTTATACCCAATATAATATATTTACTTTTATAACAAATGATGATGATGATTATGATATTTTTAATAATTGAAGAATGAGTGATTATAATTAATATGATTCTAAATACTGTTTAATGCAAAAGATTATCAAGTTATAAAGATTATACACTTGTGCATATCTGTATATGTATGAAAAAGTTATACAAGATTAAGTCAACAAAAGAAAAAAATGACGACATTTAAACAAATGACTATCTTGTAATTTATATTTCATTGATAGTATAAAAAATTTATACTATTATAAAAGATTTTTAGTTTTTCCGAAGATATCGTAATCTCCTTATTTCTTCCTTTCGTCTCTCTGATGTTTATTTAATACATCAATGTTATATAAATATGTAATTTTATATTTATATATACATATATATAATTACATATTTATATACATATACATATATGTGTGTATATAGCATTATATGTGTATATATACATACATATAAAATTTTAATATATATAAAAATATACACATATACCTATGTGTGTGACATGTATATACATATGTATAACGTCCCTTCTTTCTCCTCGGATTCGCAATACCATGTATTGTTGGAAATCCGCGAATTGCAAAGCGAATATTATATGTATTGTACCTAACAAAGAAGTAAACTATAAAACATTTATTATTATTCTACATTACATAAAATTAAAAAGAGGAAAGCGACATCATTGTAGAAAACGATTATTATTATTATTAATTTTTATAATATGTTAATCTATGAAATATTTGTATATGTGCGTGTCAAATTTGTATCAATGTTATTGCGAATGAATATTGCAAATAAAGTTTTTTTATTTATATTATATTATCAGTGATGGAGTATCATTGGTCATATAATATGAATAAATTGTATTAATATTTTGTATACATTTAAAGGATTTGTTACTTCTAAAAATTGAATGATTTTATATATTAAGGTTTCGAGTTTTAAAGAGCTTTTTACTTTTAGAAATCTAATGAAAAAGACTATTCTTGAGAATTTTGTTTTTTGAAAAACCCATGCTACAAATTTTCATAGGCTTTTAAAGATTTTATCGCATATATATTGAACGATCGCCAATAAAAATTTGTTACAGATATGTTCATTAATTTCAAAGTTTAGCGTTCAAGTAAGAACGTAACATTATAAAAACATAACATGCTTAATATCTCAGCTTTGAATGATTTATGAAACAGAAATTGCAAGTTTTGATAATGATTAAATAATTAAAAGAGAGAGCATGAATCGCGGATGTTTTCAAATAAAAAAATATTTTGTTGCTCTATGAAATATTAAGGTTTATACAATAAAACTATTTTTACTTTAAATTAAATTGATAGCATTTTGTTACTTTTTACCTTCTCTCGTTTTCCGAGATATCTTCCTTCAATTGGTTGTAAAATGAAAATTTTTTGTTCTTTGTGTCATTTAAATGCTAACTTTGATATTATTAAATATAAGAACATATATATATATATA
>NW_011627198.1:155459-335385 GCF_000204515.1 Acromyrmex echinatior
TATATATATATATATACAGGATGTTTGATAAGTAACAATAAAACTCGCTTAGAGGTAGAATAGATTAAACTGAGTCAAAAAGTTCTGTATCATTTTACGATTTTCGCGATAAATAACAAGATATCAATACTAAAAATCACCGAATATTGGTTTTTTATTCAATAATTTTTTGCTCAAGTACTATCAACTTTAGAGAGGAATAGCAAGAGACAAACAATGTTTATTTTTTTCTCACAGAATTTTTCAGAATTTTTCATCAACTTTTTAGTATTGTATTTACTTATTGGCGCTTATTTTCATCAACATGAAAAAATGTGGTACTAAAAAATTCTCAGATCTAAATTCTCTCTCTATGAGAAAAAAATAAATAATTTTTGTCACTTGCTGTTTTCTGTAAAATTGATAATACAGTCAAGCCATAAGATTAACCTCCATTTTTGTTTTAACCTTAACAAAAGTCATGCTTAACTTCCCAAGTTCTCATATAATAATCGAGCACATGCTCGCGCATGCGCATTTGTTTACTTTTACGGAAGTCCGTCCTGACAAGTTACTTTTATAGACGTTCGATTGTACTTGAGTAAAATTATTGAAAATCAATATTCAGCGATTTTTAGTATTAATATCTTGTTAATTATTGCGAAAATTGTAAAATGGTAGAAGACTTTTCGACTCAATTTAGTTCGCTTTATCCCTATGAGAGAGTTTTATCGTTATTTATCAAACACCCTATATATCTATACTCTGTTCAACGAGATTTATCATCTTTCGGATATAGGAAGTGACATAATAGGCAAAGTGGCAATGTATTTTATAATTTTGTATTATAATTTAATTTTATAAGTTTAATTTTGTAAGTTCGGCCCGCGAGCGTGCCATATTTACATATACGATATAGAATATACTTCCATTTTGCTCGTTATCTTCTTCTATGCGCAAACAATAATCTCTCGTTAATAATCTCTCATTGAACAGAATATATAGAGAAAAGGCTCCTATTATGAGATATTGAGTTCATTTTGGATAAATGCTAGAAATCTATTGTTTTGGGTCATCTAAAAAATATCCGCGGTTTTTTGTCACTAGATGTGTGTTGATGGTCATATATCTAGTGACAAAGTACCGCGGATACTTTTTAGATGACCCAATACAATAGATAAGCAGACGTTTATAAGCACAAAAAATAATAGGTCATTTTAAAGGGAATTTAAGAAGGCAATAGGCACAGGCAATAGACACAGGGAAACGATCCAATTAGAGTTCTGGGATATAATATCAACTTACCAGAGCTCTGATTGGACGACTTGTTATTCCCTGTTGCCTGTGCTTATTGCCAGTGCCTATTGTATTTAAAACCTTACGCTTACGCAGGTTACGCCTCATGTGACAGCATCCTAAAACCTGATGTCCACGATAGGGCCTGAGCACAGGAAATTTGTCATAACACTTGCTTAGAGATTTAAATTGTAGACGTAAGTAATGCATAAGCTTTGGTATATAACGTACGACTTATTGCCGTTTCTTGGAGACACGGCAATAAATCGTATCCGAGACTTCGGATGAAAAAAAAATTGACCAATCGCAATCGGTCATGTTATCAATTGTTCAAATGTGATTTGTTAATTTTTTCTCTATCCGGATTTCTAGCATCGTGGATACAATATAAGTACATACAGTATGGACACTGAACTTTTTATGTAGTCCCAATTTTTAATGCGCATGCGTCGATTTCCAACCAGGAATGTGGTTATCTTCAGCAAGTTGAAATTGCAGATTAGGTTAGGTTAGCTGATCTCCTTCCCAAAGGAGACATAATTAATCCTTTTGCCTACAATATTGTGTGAGACTGGTTAGAAAATTTGGCTAAACATGAGTATCATGGGTGAGAGCCATAGTACGTCTTTTGTACAAAGTAATTTTTTTTAATTTGTAAGAGAAAAGTATGGCAAAGGGTTAATAAAATTAAGTTTTACTAAAAAATTAAATCAAATTTTTTCAGAGATGCTATATTGTGTAAACTGTTATATTTGTATACGATAAAATATTCTCGTAATGAAGTATGCATGTGCATGCGTTCGTGTGTACGTATATTATTAAATTACAACTTCACATTTAATTACAATTTTCATATAGTATTTAATCAATTATTCTTTTTAATTTACTTATTACTATTTAATATTATTATTATTAATGTGAATATTATTTTTATATATTGTATATTTATATGAATATTATTTTTATTTATGTTTGATTTATAAACCACGTTCGTTAGAATTATTTATTTTTATATAATGAATTTGTTAACATTATATTATTATAAAATTCTGATTTAAAAATATACTTACTACAAACAATTTTTATGACACACCGAATTATGTCTTTTTTTTTTAAATTATTCTGTAGCTTTATATAAACTCAAATTTATAAGCGCCTTTCCAACCCACAATATGGCAGTGAGTCATGTGATCTAGGACCACTACATCAAAGGTGCCGATGTTCAGTGTCCATACTGTATGTACTTATAATGACTGTTTTCCAACTTGGACACAGAGATATTACACTGTGTTCCACTGTGTAAAGTACTTGTTGGAACGCAGTTTAATTTTATAGTGTTACACCAAAATGCATTGCAATCTTCCATTTTATTCTTATAATTATATAATACTTAGCGTATCAATAATAGATTTATGATTTTTAAACTTAAGTTATAATTTTTTCAGAATTGACGATTTTTGAAGTTTTATTGCAAAATAAGTACGGCTACCAAATAATTTTTTGAAAAGTTGGTAACATTGACATATTTTACACGTTCGTACTTAGCTTTTTACTATGTTGAGCAATGTAACACTGTGTTATCATAGTTGGAATATTTTGTGTAAGACACAGTGTGGAATATTTTGTGTACGTTGTTGGAAAACATCCACTGCATCGTGGACACACAAGGCTATTTGTTGGATTCATACTGAATCCGACATGCGTCGTACGATGCTTTGCAACCAATCAGAAAACAGGATTTTGCTTTGTATCATCGATACAAAATAAAATTCTGCTTTCTGATTGGTTGCAGAACGTCGGATTCAGTATGAATCCAGCATTAAGGCCATTCTACATTGGTCATATCGTAGACGTCGCAAGTCACAAGCTTGTCTTCAGCCAATCCGACGCTTTAATTTTAAAGTCTCATGATGCTCACGACGCTTCAACGCTATGATACGATCAATGTAGAATGGCCTTTAAAATTATCTAGGCATAATTCCTAAATGAACTAAACGTAGTCCTGATGTATACACTGATACACTCTCAAGTTTTCTCATGCTTCTCTTTAATAAAATATGTGTTGAAAACTGTATGATTAAACGTAAAATTAGAATAATAATTTTGCTACCAATAAAACTAACGATAAATAGGAAAACCACAACTTAAACGTAGTCTGAGGATTCAAGACATCATTCAAGACATTCTTGAATGATTTGTCAAACAAACGAGTCTGTCGGACGAGTTGGTCAAAATTGTTGCTTGATAGCTGTAATTTTGAAATTCAGTCACGATGCAACGGTACGATATTCTGATCCAGGAGATCGAAGGCATCGACGATTATTTGGGTCCAACGTTCCGGTAAGCGAATTTAATGGCTCAGAGATAGAGATTCCAGATTAAAATACGCGCTCCACCAAAATCTACCCCCTTCACGTAAATACAATGAACTCGCATATGCGCACTTGAGGGGGTGGCATCCCTTTAAAGAGGGATGGCATTGTAGACGCGTTAACCGCGTTTAACTTATATCCTCGAGCGAATTTTTCGAGCAAATTTGCAGTCACAACATTGTTGAAAATGTCAATTAGTTTATCACAAAATCTTCTGTCATCGATGGTGCCGAAGCACGAATACCTACTTTATGAAATAGAATCGACCGATACTAATAGCATAGGCCTCGTCTTCAGGTATGGCAAATATCAGGATGGCAAATGTGGTGGACAATTTAGAAATCCATACTATTATTAACAGCAAATTCCAGCCATTTCCATAATATTAGATTAGTGCGTGCTAAAAGTTGCTATGCCAAATATAAAGTATATAAATATTTTAAACGATTAAATACCCAAAAATGATATGACATTCCCCAACAATACATATATATATGTATATATATGTGTGTGTGTATGTATGTACATATATTTCATTGTCAAAGTTGAATTATATTATGTTGTCACATTTAAATACTTTATATAAAACAGCCTTTATTATACACTAGTTTAATATAGTAATAAATATATATTTATCATAAAAAAAGACGAGAAATGTCGTAACATTTAATTTATATTGCAGGGCAATTTACGATGGCCACGAACATCAGAAATTTATGGAAAAACTTGATGACCGTATTAAGGCTCATGATAAGGACATCGAGAGGATGTGCAATCATCATTACCAGGGATTTAACGATTCTGTTCGGGAGCTCTTGCAAGTTCGCTCGCAGGCACAACAATTAAATGTTAGTTTTATGTTTGAAAATAATTAGTGACAATACAAATATTTAACATGACATAGCAATGTTAACAGGATTACCAAAAGTTTTCAGTCACTAATAATTTTATTGTATGCTCAGGTAAAGAATCTTTACAAATGAAGATTTAATATATACTTAATATATTCTAGCATTTAAAATACTGTGTCCTTAAGTTGATTTCAATAAGCATTTTATTAAATATATTCTTAAACAGAATTAAATATATTCTTAAACAATATTGACAAAAATTATGAAATTATATGCTGGCCTAAAAACTTTTGGCAGCCATTGTGTAAATTACTCTTTAATTCAACTTCATCATTATATAGGCAGAGATATTGGACCTTGACAAATGCATCACCGCCACATCTACTAAAGTGATTGAAAAGGGTGAGGAACTCGTAAAAGCTCGCAAAGTTGAGAGCAACATGGCTGCTGCTGTAGACAGTCTCACTATGTGCCTTCCTGTCTTAGCCGCGTATGCAAAGTTGCAAAAACAATTAAAAGATAAACGTTACTATCCAGCCTTGAAAACGCTGGAGCAATTGGAGCATCACGATTTACCGAAAGTTACGAATTATAGGTTTTCTTCTCAAATTACTCAACAAATTCCACAGTAAGTGATTGAAAAAAATTTTTTTAATATCTCACTGTATTATATGTAACAATACAAAATATTATGGAATTATCTTTCTTCTAGATTGCGTGAGAATATAAAAGATGCATCTATGTCTGATTTAAGAGATTTTCTAGAAAATATTATAAAGCATTCACCAAAAATCGGGGAAGTTGCAATGAGACATGTTGGTATTTTCTTTTATTTTTATTTAATGTCTATAATTATATGATACATTATCTAGGTAGGCTTGTTATCTATGTATAATTTGTCAACTTTAGCAACTTTTTATATCAGACCGCTGAACAGTTAGCGACTGAGGCAGAAATTATAGGAAGAAAAAAAAAGAGAACTTACGTGAATCAGTCAAACGAGATCGAGGAGGAATTGAGTGCCCAAGATTTAATGGATTTCAGTCCTGTATATCGATGTATGCATATCTATACTGTGCTCAGGGAAGGAGAAACTTTTAAACTATATTATAGGCAACAAAGAAAACAACAAGCTGAGCTAGTTTTGGAGCCACCTATCAATATGGTAAATTCTATCACAGAATATTTTTCATGTCTATGTTCCTGTAATGAGAGATAGTTTTTTATTTTTAGCACGAGAGTATAGTCGAATATCAGACTTATTTACACGGTATTATTGGTTTCTTTGTGGTAGAAGATCATATATTGAATACAGGTAACGGATTAGCTACTCGCTCATACTTAGATGAGCTTTGGACCAAAGCTTTGTCTACCATAGTGTATGCTTTGCGCACATATTCGGTAAATTATTATACACACACTGTTATATTTTGTAATTATAATTAATATAAGAGAATTATATTTTTTAGGCATGTTGCACAGACGCTACACTTATATTAAAAATAAAAAATCTTATTATGTTATTCAATACTACTTTAAGGGTAGGTAGCAAAGTGCATTCGTCTTTTATTGTTCATATGATATGCATATATGATTTAAATGGTTTTTTTTCCGTTATTTATAAACAGGATTATGGTTACTCTGTAGAACAATTATGGGATTTGTTACAAGAAATTAGAGTACATTATAACGAAGTGTTGATGCAACATTGGGTTCAAGTATTCAGAGATATTTTGGACGAAGATAGTTTCTTGCCAATTCAGGTGATCATCAATATATTTATAAAACATTTAATCCCTTTAACCAGAGACTGTTAAATTATTTATTATTTTGTATATTTACTCATCACTCATCCAGGTTACAACACAAGCAGAATACGATAAAGTTTTAAATCTATTTCCTTATCACGACGATGAATTGCAAAAAGCCGAATTTCCGAAGAAATTTCCATTTTCTGATATGGTACCGAAGGTGTACCAGCAAGTGAAAGAATTTATCTACGCTTGCTTAAAATTCTCAGAGGATTTGAATTTCACGCAAACGGAAATTGATGAAATGATATGCAAATCAACAAATTTGTTATTAACAAGAACTTTCAGTGGATGCTTATCATCATTGTTTCGGAAACCATCGTTAGCACTTTTACAAGTAGTACAAATTATTATAAATACCGGATATCTCGAGAAATCTACGAAGTATTTAGAAGAATTTGTGACTAATATTACTGGGTAAACATCTAATGTATAATAATAATATTATTTCTTTTGTGAGCAACTAAGCATATATAATTTTTTAGCACACCTCATCAAGGTCAATTAAGTTGTATGGACGTGGAATCTGCTATGTTTCGAGTTGCACGTGAAGATGCTGAGAAGCAAATTTGCGATAAACTGAAAAATAAGCTGGATGAATTTTTGGAATTGGAGAATTACGATTGGAACTTGACAGAACCTCAAGGACATGCTTCGGGATTCATTACAGATCTTATTGCGTTTTTGCAGAGCACTTTCACATGTTTTACCAATTTACCGGTAAATATTACGACATAATATATGCGATTATGTATGCAATTTTTGGAATGTAATAAACGATAATTAACATTTCAGGATGAAGTAGCTCAAGTAGCATGCAAATCCGCGTGTTCTCACATCGCTAAAGCTATATTAGACATATTAATTAGTGAAGATGTGAAACAGATATCTATGGGTGCATTGCAGCAAGTCAATTTAGATACGATACAGTGCGAACGTAAAGTTTTATATTTTTCTTCATATAATGTTTCATAATATATATTTTTGAATATAAAAATTTAAATTATTACAATTTGCAGAATTTGCTGCTTCTGAACCAGTCATTGGTTTACCAGAAGGAACCTTGTTGCAGTATTTCTCGCAATTGCGACAGTTACTAGATTTATTTATGAGTTGGGACTGGCCTACTTATTTTCATGATTACGGTCATGATTCTAGTAAATATGATTTAGTAACCCCGAATATGGCTGTACTTCTGCTGGAAAAGTACATACTATATATATATTTTTTTTGCATCTTTGTTTTATATGTATTAATGTGCATCATTATATTGATATATAAACATGTGTTTTTAGATTGAAAGAATCTGATAAAAAAACGGTGTTCTCTGTGTTAAAAAAAAGCGAAAGAGACAAAAAGAAATTGCTTGAAACTGTATTAAAGCAATTACGTCAACTAGCACAGACTACTCAACAGCAATAGAAGTTAAAATCAATTATATATTTACAGGAGTCCCAGAATATTTAGGACAATGCTCGTGTGCAAATAGAGCGGATTAAATTGAGTCGAAAGGAATCTTCTATCATCTTTCAATTTTTGCAGTAGTTAACAAAATATTAATTTCTAAAGATCGCCAAATAAGCGCGCATCTGTCTGACCTCAAATACACGATCGTAGTCGTTAAGTCGGGAGTTTACTACAAACGACAATAGTTTTAACATACAACGACAAAAGAAAATAATTGTTCATGCAATTGTATCTTACCACGCGCTTGCATTTACTATTATATCTTTTTTAGTCCTATTGCTCGTGTCCGAGCGTGGTGACTTCTTCTCATATACTTAATGCACACGCTGGTTGTACACAGTTTATATGGGTCCTACAATTTAATGTCGATTTCGAAGTGATGAAATTTTTGTTTAGAGAAGTGTTCTTGGGCAAGGATATTCTCGATGGTTGCCACTTCCTTCCGAGAGAAGAACGAGTGTACGTAAAATTTGGTTTTATTGGGAATCGAACCTGGGATTTCCAGCATAGCAGACCAATGTTCTATCTATTCTGCCATTCGCTCTCAAGATTACTATATACTATTACATGCTATTACAAAAATTATAAAATGCTAGAGAACTTTTCTATTCAGTTTAATTCTACCTGTACATGAGCATTGTCATAGATATACACCCTGTATATGTACATGTATCTATGTATGTATGTACGTCTGTACATTGGAAATGTGTAAATATACACTAATTTTTATATATTATTGCAAAAACGTGACTCTTAAAAATGAATATTTATTATGAAAGTATATTTGTTTTTCACACCTACAAGCTCCTTAATAATATTTTGTATATTTTACAAATATTTTTTTATTATTTATTGATTTTACATTATTTTCAATGTGTATAAATATTTATATAAATACGCAGGAATTAATATGGAGGAGAAATAAGAATTGAAGTAATATATATTTGTATTCTCATATACCTATTATTTGAATTTCCTCTGTGTTGGCATTGTTATATTCTATATAAATAGGTCACACATAGGTCATATAATTATTACAATGGATTAAGTATGATGTATGTATAAAGTTCCAATTGCTGTACTTCATATATAGTGTAATTATTCTTGGAATTATACAAAAAGTTTGATATAATTGTTCATTCGATCACAAGAAATTTACGACATTACGCCATTAACAACGCCAAAATTTTTCGTACCAAAATGTAAAGTAAATATATGTAAATTGATTTAGAAATATGAGTTATATTATTGAGATATTAACATAGAAATTAAATACAAATTAACAATAATTCCAGTAAAATGGCACCAATAGCACAACGCCTGGCTCATGACAAATACAACAGTAAAAATAAAACAAATAATACATAAATATGTATTGCATAAATATGTATTGGTATAATTTAAGTGTGTGATGCAAATTTGTAATCATTCATCAATATTATCGGGATTCACATCATCAGATAGCATGAAATATTTGGAAGCTACCAAATACTTAAAAAAAAAAGAAAGAAAATTTTAATATTTATTAGTCTATATAAGGTGTTTGATAAGTACCAATAAAAATCTCGCACAGAGATAGAACGGACTAAACTGAGTCAAAAAATCTACCATTTTATAATTTTCTACCATTTTACAATTTTCTACCATTTTTCAATAATTAACGAGATATTAATTACTAAAAATCCCCTATTCATCAATCGTCTATTCATCAATATGATTTTATTATTCAATTTTACTTATTGAAGCACGGTTATTTATATCAGCGAAATATTGCTCCGATTTACTCGATACATTACTCCGAATAGTTTCTAAATTTTTTACTCTGAATATTAAAATTTCCTTTTTCGCGGGGATCTATATATTACTTTGGCCACAATATATACAGGGTGTATTCCGATATACACTGTCAGTACTGGTAGTGAATACTAGTCTAACTCTGAATCCATTTCAATCCATTCTCATTTGCTGGGTATTTTTCAATATATTGTATTTACAATTTATTTTTATTAATCTTCATAAAATTTAAATTATTTCATTGCAATATTAGGTTTATTCGTGCACTAATATGCTCCAATATGTTCCTATAATAGCACTTGCTCACTTCAATTCGTTAGATTGCAATGCGAATAAATCTAGTGAGTTTTGCGAGGAATTTTGACAGAGTGAAAAAAAAGGATGAAAAGAGAAAGAAGTTTAGGTGGTAACCGTGGCAACGCTAAGTAATTCATTTCCTGCATAGTTGCGCTACTGTACGTACTGTGGTATTTCGCGTATGTCTGATTTCGCGGTTAACAAATTTCCTAACCTGAAGTCGTCAATTTTGACGCTTAATATCTCAGTTTGAGAGGCAGGGTGATCAGATTCGTTCATTTCGTAGCTACATTGAACAATTAGCAAATTGTCGAACATTTTTTAAGTATTTCAATCACAAATTTGGTCCGACCTTCCGTTTAAATGCCACATGATAAGAAGATCATACGGCGTAGCCGATCTCGCGATCGTGAGCGGGAACGCGATCGAGAGCGACGTGACCGTCGGCGCACTAGAAGTCGATCCAAGGACCGCAAAAAGGACAGGAAGCGGTCCAGATCGAGAGAACGATCACGGGAACGCGATAGATCGCGCGAGCGTGACAGGTCGCGAGAAAGGGAACGTGAGCGCTCGAGGGAACGTCGAGACATAAAGGACAGATCCAAGGATGAGAAAAAGCGCAAAGGTAGTCCCACCTTTGCTGAAGATGACTCAAAGAAAGATCTGAAGGCCGACGCTAAGAAAGAGGAAGAAGAAACGGAGGAGAAGGCCAGGTTGGCGCCAAAAAAAGAACCATTGAGTTTGGAGGAACTCCTGGCCAAGAAGAAAGCAGAGGAGGAAGCTCGAGCTAAGCCTAAGTTTCTCTCCAAGGAAGAACGAGCGGCCTTGGCATTAGAGAAACGTCAGCAAGAGGTTGAAGCTATCAGGAAGCAGCAGGAAGAAGAGCGCAAGCTGTTATCCCACAGTGATAATACTAGCAAGGAGAGGGAATGGGATGACAGAGACAGGTATTACGAGATTTCACTTGGAAATATTATATTATTCAAAAATTAATTGTATGATCCTGTAATATTTTTAATATATTTGCCTTCATAAACTATAGTTGATAATAGTATATCTTTTTAAAATCTGTAGTTGATTGATAATGTAATAATAATATGTTTTGTGCCTTTACATAAAGATTTGAAATCAATTATAGATTAAGATTAAGTTAGATTTTAAGTTTATTGTATCCGGTTTCTAATTCTAGACAGATGAAAAAATATTACTTAGCTACAAAAGTGTTAATAGATAAGATAGCATAGTGTTGATTCTTAAAAATTATTTGCTACATATTAAAACAAAAATATTAGTGAGTTAAATTTGAGAGACGAGAGTATTAGTATTTTAGACTGATATTGTGTCGAAAGTCGACGGACAATCATATTTCTGAGATAAAAATTTATTTAAAATATACATATTGTGTGTGTGTGTGTGTGTGTATCAGTCTAAAATAAAATCTAACTTCCACCTTAATGAGCACTTCTCTTTATATTTATTCATATAAAGAGTCCTACTTTAAACCTTAATTATTGTTAACAATATATTTTTCATTAGTAGAAGGAGAGAAAGCCAACGCTCGCGTGATGAGGATATTAAAGACAAGGATAAAGAGAAGGAAGTGGAGGCGATCAAAGAACGATATTTGGGTCTGATAAAAAAGAAGCGGCGAGTTAGAAGACTGAATGATAGAAAATTTGTTTTTGACTGGGATACTTCAGAAGATACGTCTGTGGATTATAACAGTATTTACAAAGAGAGACATCAAGTGCAATTTTTTGGTAGAGGCAACCTTGCAGGTATCGATATTAAAGCACAGAAGCGGGATCAGAGCAAGTTTTACGGTGAATTATTAGAGAAAAGACGCACAGAAGCTGAGAAGGAACAAGAGAAGTGAGTATTGTCGTTGACTATATGACTAGTATTTCTTTTTAATTGTAGATTTCCAACATATAGAATTTCGTTATCTGAATAGATTTGCAGTACAGATTCTATGATACAGAATATCCTATTTTACTTTCCTCAGGCTAATTGTTTGAAAACTGAACAAGCTAAAACATTTCAGACAAAAATTGTGTATCTAGGAAAATGTCTTAAAATTGTCTAGAAAGAAATGAATAATTGTAAATAGGATTCTTTTAAATGTTCTGAAAGACATTACAGTAGAATTATAAAAAATTAAAATAGTTTATGAAATATTTTATATCTTGGCATATCTTAATATGGTAATATAAAATATTTGTAAGCTATTAATTTTTTTGATAACTGTAAACTCTTTCTCTTATTGGAGCAGTGGAATGTATGTCTATATCCTATGTTTTTTTTCTCAATCTTTTTAATGTTTCTTTAATCATTAATTAATATAATAGCACATAATATAATATTTATATAATTTATACTTTTGAAAACTTAAACTATCATTTTCTGGTAATACTTTATTTAATTAAGCAGTATGTTTTAGTTATAAATAAATTAAAATAAAAAGAACATGATTTTCCTCGAATTAATTGGACTGGATATTATTAAAATAAAGTTAGAAGACTGGAAATTTAAACAAATATTAAGTAAATTTTAATTTACAATATATGATTTATTGAGAATATTTTTATATATTTGTTTTTTTACTTTAAAAATCTTGGATATGTAAAAATATTAAAGGTACATTTTTTTTTATAAGGGAAGGGATTCAAATATCTTCCTCTGATAATTTTGATGAGTTTATATCATTTTAAATTTGTTAACTTTGGAACCTACTAATAACAAATTAGACACTTCTATATAGAAACCTCAGCTTGTGTGTCTCATTCAATGTCTTTATATAATAATAATCTTTATACTAACTATCTTGAACGTATTCTATTTCACAAGATAGTAGTTTCATAACAAGTCACAAATCAAGTAATTTAATAATTTTTATTCGTTCCCAACTTCTATATAACTGACTTTAAACCTCCTTTTTATATATCTTTAAATAAATATTGATAAAAAATTAGTTAGTCCCAATAAAAATTTTTTATACTAAATAGATTTTTTATACTAATAGAATTTCTTGATTAAATTAAAATAAAATTGTCTTTTATAATTAATTTTATGTTATATTGTTATCATTACTACTTATAAGAATTATTTCCTATAAATTATGTATTTTGCTCAATTTTAAGAATGAGATTGAAGAAAGTGAAACGAAAAGAGGAGAAACAAAAGTGGGATGATCGACACTGGTCCGAAAAAGCTTTGAATGAGATGACCGAACGTGACTGGCGTATCTTCAGAGAAGACTATAATATCACGATAAAGGGTGGTCGCATTCCTGATCCCATCCGCTCTTGGAAGGAATCTGGCTTCCCAAAGGAAATTCTAGACATAATTGATAAAGTTGGTTACAAGGACCTTACGCCCATTCAACGACAAGCTATTCCTATTGGTTTGCAGAATCGTGATATCATCGGTGTCGCTGAAACTGGTTCAGGAAAAACTCTAGCTTTTTTAATTCCTTTGCTATTATGGATTACTAGTTTGCCGAAAATTGAGAGACTCGAAGAAGCGGATCAAGGACCTTACAGCATTATTTTGGCACCTACCCGGTATCAATTATTTTTTTAATTATTTTGTTTTCATTATGTTTTTATTTGTTTAAAATTGCAGATATTAGTTAATATTGTTGTTCGATTAATCGTCTAAATTTTATGAAGAACATTTTGATTCATATAGATAAATATTTACATTGTATTGTGTTTACATTACAGTGAATTAGCACAACAAATAGAAGAAGAGACCAACAAATTTGGTCAACCATTGGGCATTCGAACTGTTGTGGTGGTCGGTGGTCTATCAAGGGAGGAACAAGGTTTTAGATTGCGAATGGGTTGTGAGGTAGTTTCTGCTATATATCATTATTATTAATTTCCGTAAAAAATTGTGAAATTGATTAGAACTGAAAGTCTATAAAATATTCAATTAAAAATTTTTTTTTTTAGATTGTTATTGCTACACCTGGCCGATTGATAGATGTTTTAGAAAATCGATATCTTGTGTTGAATCAGTGCACTTATATCGTATTAGACGAAGCCGATAGAATGATAGACATGGGTTTTGAACCAGGTACTTTAAAGATTTATAACAAGCTGTGTTTTATAATTTAAAAAAAATTAAAATTTGCTTATTTGATTTATTAACCTTCTTACTTCTTTCAAAAGACATTGTATTTTTTCATCATTTGTATTGTATAATTCATAAAATTGTACTTTTCGAGTATTATATTAATTGGACAAATTTTACATTATTTACTATTTTTTTTATAGAAGAGTTGTTATACAATATATTATATACGCGCGCATGCATCAGATATAAAATATTTTAAAAAACAATGAATTCTTTTAGATGTTCAGAAAATTCTGGAATATATGCCTGTCACAAATTTGAAACCGGATAATGAGGACGCAGAAAATGAGGAAAAGCTTTTGGCCAACTACAATACAAAGAAGAAATACAGACAAGTACGAGAAGTTTTTAAATTTGTTATACTTGTTTAGTAGTTTTTATTCATTAGATCAGAGCTTCCCAAAGTTGTGTGAATTTTTTATGAATATATTTTATGAATATATATTTTTTATGACTTAAAAGAATCTAGCTCTAATAAATATGAAAAAAGAGAGAGAAGAATAAATTATTTGTTACTCTTTCTATTTAGTAATCTTTATTGAATATAATTTTGTAAATTTATTTCTCAATAAAATAAAATATGTATTTGAAATGGAAGTGATTCGCGATCAAGTAAATTCAATATTTTGCATCTGGTATTTCTAAAATGATCACCCTTCTTTTAAAAAAATCTTACGATTTTGTCATTTGTATTTTATGTTTACTAAGAATCAAAGGGCGATTGAGATTATATGATTAATTTGTTATTGATAATTAATGATTACTTTTGACTTCTAGACGGTGATGTTCACCGCCACAATGCCACCGGCTGTGGAACGACTCGCTAGGACTTATCTGAGGAGGCCAGCTGTAGTGTATATTGGCAGCGTCGGTAAACCGACAGAACGCACTGAACAGATAGTTCATATAATGGGTGAAGCTGACAAACGAAAGAAACTTATGGAGATACTCAGTAGAGGTGTCGAGCCGCCTGTTATCATATTTGTCAATCAAAAGAAGGGTGCGGACGTTTTAGCAAGAGGCTTGGAAAAATTAGGAGTATGTAACTTAAATTTGAAAGTGATAAATACAATTATTTGTAAATTCACACTGAATAGCGTAGCTCAGTAATTTTTTAATATGATTGGTCCTTACCTTTAATTGGTTCTTAACTAAAGATCTAAATGTAAAAATCCATACAAAATATCACTGAATATTCGCCGAGTTGTTTTGTCTGCTGAACACTGTCATTGTGACGAATCTTATTCCAATTTTGTAGCATTTAATTCGTCGAATATGAAATTTTTCATGATGAGATTATTCGGGATTGCAAAAATGTAGAAACTGTAAAATAAGATCTAAAGATCTAATAGGTTTTTTCCTTTATTCTATTCTAGTATAACGCTTGTACTCTACACGGTGGTAAAGGCCAGGAACAGCGAGAATATGCTCTGGCATCTCTGAAAAGCGGAAGCAAGGATATCCTGGTGGCCACTGACGTTGCAGGACGAGGTATCGATATTAAGGATGTATCGATGGTAATTAATTATGATATGGCTAAAACCATTGAGGGTAAGTTACATGATTCATTATCATTTCTTCGTATAATTATTAGGGCCCGAACATTTGTTCACGATCCCAACATTGATGCGCGCGCGGAAAACTTACGTGCTTTATATTGAATAAACCATATACGGCCAAAATATTCTTATTTTTTTAAAAAAGAGCCCCTTGGCTTTTCGATCCTTCTCAAGACAGTCATAATTATTAGCTGATCAGTCAAAACCTCTCGGGGATCAGAGATTTGCTCCTTTTCTTCTTAGGAAATATGTTAAATTCAATTAAATTAATCTGGAGTCAACTGGTTATTCTTGCATCATGAAGTCAGAAACTCCGAAAGCCGAAATGTTGCTATCACTTTAGCAAACATTCGACCTACTTACGCGCGTAGCAGTTCTCCGCGCACACTCTGTGATACAAACATGTGTACACAAACATTCGTACCTTAATAATTATTAATGTTGGGATCGCTGAAGTATTTAATTTTTTCAGCAAGAATTAAAAATCAAAATCATAATTTATTTTTAAAAAGTTGGCAGAAACGTAATTTCTCAATAAAGATGAAAGTTTTCTTAATGAACAATTAACTATGATTTATTATTTTATTTATTCGTATTAAAATTAAAAACTATAAAGGCTCAGCGAACTAAACTCAATTCAATACAATTCGTATAAGGACTAAATAAATCAAGCACATTGTGCAATAAAAAATATATTACAAATTATCAAAATCTTCCAAACGTTTCTTTACTGAACCATCTTCAGTGAATGCATTTATATTCAATGTGTTTTTACAATATTTCGTCTATTCCGCATCGTAGATTACATAAAATTTGTTGCAACAATTTCAAGCCAGAATGCATTAGGAATGGTGATTCTTTCCAAGTTGAGTGAATATTCTATATTGCAGTGATGATTCTTTTCAAATCGAATGAACATTCTATTGCAATTTTGGCTATATGGATATGGAATACAGAGGAATTAAAACAATGGAAAAGATTTAAACTTTTAATTCTTTACTTTCAAATTTTTTATAATTGCCGAACCGATAGGACGAAGGTTTATATGTCGACAGATTATTTGACAAATTCGGAATGACATAAAGGTAATGGAAAAGACAAGACAAGAAAGGACAACAAATTTAAAGAATTGAGAGTGTTAGATCTAATATCGATACAGATGTCTTTTTATTTGAGATACGTTTATGACATTTTTTTGGCCGCGCCAATGGACTCGCTTGACGATATTTTAAGAACTTTCAATGCGTTACACGAAAGATTACATTTCACTATGGAGGTGAGAGCAATAGGTTAAATTTTCTTGACGTTATTGCTATTTTAAATGATAAGAAACTATCCTTTGATTTATATAAAAAAAACCTACGGTTTCCGGCAAATATTTGAATTTTTGCTCTCATCACCTTTTATCACATAAAAGAGGAGTGGTGTATGACATCGTGGAGAGAGATAAGATAATTCTTCTGTCTGATCCATTCTTCCACATGAAAAATCTCATAGAAGCAATAAATTTGTTGATTGATAATTGTTATCCGTTATCCTTTATATTTCCGACAATTAGATGTAGACTTAAATATTTATTTTATAAAAAAAGTAGCGATTAAATAACAAATCTAATAAGAAACATATAGTTAAAGAAAAACGATTTCCTTTTATAAAGAACATCTAAGAGAAATTTTCAGTTATTACTAAAAAATATAATATTGAAATCGGCTTTTCAATTCCGAATACAAAAAATTTTAAATTAATAATTTAAAATTAAAAAATTTTTTCAAAACTGGAAAAGACTCAGTTGAAATTATATTTCACAGCGATTTCGTTTATAAAATTTTTTTGTCAGGATTGTCAATGCTACATCGGCCAAACTAAACGAAACTGAAGACACGAGTCAATGAGCATAATTCTGACATAAAGAAATGTGGCTCAGTGATTTCTATGCATAGGATAAATAATAACCATGATTTTGACTGGAAGGAAGTTCAGATTTTGGATAGTGAAAAACATTACAATAAAAGATTAATCTCCGAGATGATCCATATAATTAAACGAAAAAATGGATTGAACAAACAAAATGATGACTGAATTTCTTTCAGAAGTATATATTCCTATTATAGATGTATTATCCAATAAGTGACAGTATGTTCGGCCTGATTGGTTCACCTTCTCTTTAAATTCGTTGTCCTATCTTGTCTTGTCTTTTCCATTATCTTTATGTCATTCCGAATTTGTCAAACAATCTGTCGACATGTAAACGTCCTGTCGGTTCGGCAATTATAAAAAATTTGAAAGTAAAGAATTAGTTTAAATCTTTTCCATCATTTTAATTCCTCTGTATTCCATATCCATACAACCAATACTATCAGAATTGCAATAGAATGTTCACTCGATTTGAAAAGAATCATCATTGCAATAGAATGTTCACTCGACTTGGAAAGAATCATCACTCCTGCGTTCTGGCTTGAAGTTGGTGCAACAAATTTTATGTAATCTACGATACGGCATAGACGAAATATTGTAAAAACACAATGAATGTAAGTGTTATATCCGCTGAAGACGGTTCATAAAGAACCGAAATTTGAAAGATTTTGATAATTTGTAATAATATATTTTTTATTGCACAATGTGCTTGGCTCATTTAACCCTTATACGTATTTATTTGTATTCTTATTTATTTATTACTTTTTACAGATTACACGCATAGAATTGGTCGAACTGGTCGCGCAGGCAAAGCTGGTCTTGCTATTTCTTTTTGCACGAAAGATGATAGCCATTTGTTTTATGATCTTAAACAAACGATACTCGCTAGTCCAATATCTACCTGTCCGCCGGAACTACTTAATCATCCAGATGCTCAACATAAACCGGGGACAGTAGTCACGAAGAAACGACGAGAAGAGAAGATCTTTGCTTAATCCCTCTTCGTGACAGGTACTTGTGCATTCATAATTTAACATCTTAGATAAGGGAGGGAGGGGAAGGAGAGGGGAAGAGAGAGAAAGAGAGAGAGAGAGAGAGAAATTTTTTGTTTGAGCCTGAAGAGATGAGAATTTAAGGATTTTACTATGTCTCATAAATTAATAATAAATTGGATTTCCAAAAAAATAAAAGTGATTTATCAATTATGTAAATAATATATTTACAATATGTATACAATAAAATTATTTGAATTATAATATGACTAGTATATAATAATTTCTATAATTATGGAGGTGGCGCTGATGGAGGTGTATAATTATCATTGACCTTGCACTCTTCCTCCCAATTATTTGGTATTACTGGCTTCATGATCTCCATGAACTTGTCAAGAGGACATACAATGTTGCATCCAGGTATTGTCATCGGATACGGATCGTGAGCTGTCGTATTTCTTAGAAATATCTGCAGCAGGGACATTTTCATTATTCAAGAATGCTAAGAATTATTATTAACCAAATCAAATGAAATTCGAGATACTATCAGAAAAAAAATCACAAATATTAAAATTTTCAGAGAATTTGCACATTTATATTAAAATTTTCAGAGAATTTGCACATTTTCTATTACTATTGTATGAATCTGTTTAAAAAAAACTATCAGTGTCTGAAAAATAACCAAGACTTAATACTTTCAAATTCTTTTCATTTTAAATAATTCTGAAGTATTTAGAAATTCTGACTGAATTGTTTTGGAAAATTAATACTTACCTGAATGTTCCATTCACCTTCGTCCTCGTGTAGCTCTATCATCGTCATGATGTTATAGTAGGGCATTTGATTATGCCAAATGTGCATGGTGTCTAGCAGGGTGACGATAGTGCTATCGTGACCTATATACATAAACATTTTTC
Organism: Acromyrmex echinatior; assembly: GCF_000204515.1. Next base: position 174,849 of record NW_011627198.1, read on the forward strand.
TTTCTTTGGGCTGTAGAGTACCTCTCCTTTTCGCTAACATATCATTAGTGAATTTCTTCAGCATGGGGCCACCCTTTAGTCTGCGGAAGTCATCGCGATATGTATTAAGTTGTAGCTCAAATAAAGTCAAAGATATTAATTTATCAGGGTAATAATTCTTTATCCATTCTGGCAAAGTCAAATTCATGTGTTCCTGTAACATTTTGGATAATTAAAATTTGATTTTTTTTTATTGAAAAACTGAGTTACACATATGTAACTTTACTTCGTTTCAATGAATAGTTCTGGCATATATCAGTTATTTAAAAAAGATTAGATAGTCTACCTCAGCTGATAACGTAGCATAAAGTGAACTAACATCGTCAACAGTCGTAATCGGCATGCCTGTGAAATTCGAGAGCTCTGCAAACAATTGCTTACTATCCTCGTGCAATTTCCGGACTTCCGGCAAGTCGTTTGCTGAAGAGCGCAGTTGTGTATACCTTGGACACATATTCCATATTAACATAAGCTGAAAGATTTATGGGTTATTTACAACAAAAGTAAATTTCAACTATATTGAATTATGTGTGACATATAATCAGTTTGTCTGAGCAAATATTTACAGAAGTGCTTTACCGTGTCGTCTTGACGTTCCTGATAGAACAGCGTAACTGGTTGCCAAGGTAGATCAGATGTGAACATCTGCTTCTTGCTAGGTTTCCACAAAGCAGCGGACTCCAGTTCGCCTGACATTTTCGTACGATCCACATTGGTAGTTTGCAGATAAAATATATCGGGATGATACATCGAGCCTAGAAAACAATTATAACGCCTTCGCAGAAACAATCCTTGATCGTACTGGTTTCTTCTTCCTTCCTAGTTTAATTAATTACAGTTAGTTTGATTCGTAAAACAAATTTGTTTAAAAAGCAAGAGGTATAATATTTACATATATAAAGATTATGCGTTTCGCGGGTTTCCTCCGTGTTCTTGGAATGCCAACGTTTCGTGAATCTTGCAGTCCACTTTATTAAGGCGAAGAGCAGCCTGATACTGAGCTGTTCCTCCAATCCGTTTAAATTGATCAGTCTTCGATAACCGGGAGAATAATTTTCCATATTTTATTTATGTTGTAGCCATTATCTCTATTTAGATTGTTAGAGTGGATTGTTAGGGTGGACACATTTGTACACTTGATGGCCTAAGGTATCGTCAGCTTTCTTAGAGACAAAAACATCTAGGATCAAGAAAATCCGTTCCACAGACTTGCTTGTAAGTTACGACGTAAAATCCCTTTTCACACAAGTTCCAATAAAAGACACATTAAATATAATAAAGGCCTCACATGAAGGCCCCCTCATCAAGAGTACAAAAAACTAACACACAGAGATAGATACCTACCACATGCCGAGTTGCACTAAACCCAACACAAAAACAATCTGCAATCAACTCACTTGTATAGAGCTTTCACCATCTCTGATAAAGGACATTTACAGACAGAACTCCATTTAAAACTAGAAAAACGGACACAACAAAAAGACATAATCCAAACAATCAATAAACATGCAAACAAGACAATGGTCTCTGATACATAACCAGACGAAAGAATCCTATCTATTTTTCCATACGTCAAAAGAACAACAGATCGGATTGGACAGGATATTAAACAAACACAATATCCGAACTATCTTTAAATCACCCGAAAAGATAGGACAAATCTTAAGAAATCCTAAAGATCAAAGACCTCCACTCACCTCCGTAGGAGTATACAAAATACTTTGTTCCTGCAGCAAGTATACATTGGAGAAATCGAGAGAATGGTCAATCTACGGATAAAAGAACACCAATGAATGAACCGTGATGATCAGGCTAAAACACGCTACGCAATCAACATTATCAGAACACAATATCAAAACAGGACATCAAATACTGTTTTACAAAACGATCACAATAACCAACATTACACATTATACTTTTCAAGAAAGTATAGAGAAGAGATACAAAAACACCTTAACAATTTAAATAGAGATAATGGCTACAACATAAATAAAATATGGAAAACCATTCTCCCGGTTATTGAAGACTGACTCCCTCCCCCTCCCCTCATTCACAATTCTCTTCTTTCCCCCACTATTCCAACAAGTAGCATAATATAAAAGGAACAGCCTGGAGGAACAGCTCAGTATCACGCTGCTCCTCGTCCTGATGAACTCAGCAAATTAGAATGGATTGAAATGAATTGAAATGGATTCAAATTTTCAGAAATATTGATTCACGAATGTTAAAATGAATGCTTTTCAATCCTGAATGCATTTTTATTCATTTGTAAGAATTGCATGGAGCATATTTCTATGCCTTTCAATCTAAAAATAATATTAGCTTTTTCTGTGCACAATACACACATTGTGAATACTGTTCAATTCAAAATTTTAAATAGGAAATGCAGTTTTTCAATTCAATTGCATCCAATTGAATCTAATTGAATCCAATTAAATAAAAAAAATAAATATTTTCTATTTAAAATATTCGGAAAAAAATTTCAATTCATTTTAATCTATTCTCGTTTGCTGGAAAGTGGACTGTAAGCTTCACGAAACATTGGCATTCCAAGAATGGATCTAGACACGGAAGAAACCCGCGAAACGCATATTTTTATAAAGAAAGCATTTCTCGTGGAAGACTCAAGAATAATATTTACATATGTTAGCTGACCCCAACCATAGGGCTCCATACTGTCATTGATATGAGGGTCATTTGGGTAGGTATCCACAGGTGCCCTATCTCCATGTCTTATTACCTAAAAACAGGAAGACATATATCATGCAACATTAATTTTATTCTTGAAAGCAAGTCGATAGTAATGATCGATATAGTCATTTTCACAAAGGATATCAATAACTTTTGACTTTGAAGAATCTTTAACTGTTTGATTATTAAATATGTTACACGCGATGAACGACAAAGATAGCGACAAAGATAATGAAATTCAATAAAAACAGAACTAATTTTAGCATCCCGCAGCTCAAAAATCAGTAAAAATTGGGCTACGAATTGATCTATGTCTAATAAATGGTAATGAATCATAATTCAAATTAATACTAATATGGGCTGTTAGGCTTCCCTAGATATTATTCTATGCTAATTAATCTTCTCTTTATTTTAACATTTATAAATCATAATTTATTTTAATATTCAATGCGTTTTTGCATGAAAAATAGCTAATCTGGGGGAAGGGATGCGTTCCCGAGTTGCATATGAAACGCATCATGATGATGAATTATTATATTACTATACAATAATATATGTATATAGCATAATATGTACATTGTATATAATATTATTATATTATATACGATATACATATATTATAATACTATTGTATTATATTCCCATACAGTACAAAATTTGCAGCAATATCGTTGTAAAATCTGTGTAATATTGCTACAACATGCAATGTTGCTATAGAGTATTGCTGTAACTTTTGTGCAATTTTGTGCTGTAGGGCTTGCTATATTGTTATTACATTATATTGTTATTATATTATTTTATAATATATTATTTTTAATTATTAGTTAGAAGTATTTATAACATGACAAATTTTGAAGATTGACTTCCAAATTTAAACACTCGTAATTAAAATGAAATAAACTTTCAAAGCTTCAAGTTATTTGTTTCGACTTCTTCGCTATAATATTCATTTTTCTTCTTTAAAACTTTTTAATGGCTTCTGCACACTGAACACAGAAAAAATGCGACTTGCCGCGCGACAAAATGCGATGTAATAACCAATGGGCGCATTCAAATTGACAAAGCGATTAATCTGCTCGCCGAGTAAATGAACATAATTGGTTCTTACTTTATAGATCCAACCGATCATATTCAATCGCTCGGAAAGCATACCTAGCTGCTTTGCCATCTTAAACTCGCTCATTGAATATGTCAGGAGCTGTAAGCTTATTGCTATCGCGTCACTTTTACCGCGCAATAAGCGTTTCTCGAAAAATATCGCATAAAAAAAGTTAAAGAAATACTATAATATGCGTTACATATATCATAGCATTTCCCTAGTTTTTCATATGCAATACTTTTCAAGAATAAGGGCCCAGTGTGTAGAAGTCATTGTGGTTGTGTTCAGAAGAAAGTTTATTTTGCAACTATTGAAGTTCTTCACGCTGATAGGATTATACTAGATGAAGAATGATTCTATCTTAGTAGATAATCATAAAGAGGTTGTAAAACTGATCTAGTTTCCACCGAGGGTTTAATCCGCATCAGAATGTAAGAACCAACCAACTACAATCGAGTATTCCCCTGTTATAGTTGAATGACAGGGGAATGCTCGACTATAGTTGGCTCTTACATTTTGATCCGAATTAAAGTCCCTCAGTGGGAACTAGGCCACTGTTGTTTTCTGCTGAACACAGCTCAAAAAGGATTTCCGATCCATTTAAGAGTACCACGAATATACGTTCCGAATTACACGTGATCGAAGCGTATAGAACGTGAACGCATTAAACGCACGAACTGCCTCAACTTTAAATAGAAGCAGTCAATGCACTGAAAAGAATGCCTAGTTTACATCATGCACTTGATACATATGCTAATTATATAAGTAACTTTCTATTGAAGTATCTTAATTTCAACGATAAGAGTGTATATACTGTACCGGTCAAAATTATATCACCTTTCGATTTTTAACTTTTGTCAAAATGAATCGAATGCACTCGAATTTATACAGTAGACACTTGGTGGCAGGTGTACTTTATATATAAAGTATAATGAGATTTGACAATGTACATCGTGATTTTTTTTAATTTTTTACTAATTTTCCCAAAATGTATTTTTTTTACTTTTCATAATACAACCGTAGTTTTTACCGTCATGACCTAACTTTAGTAGTTTAATTTACTGTTTTACACATTATGACAAATACTTGTGTTCAAGATATAAATGAACGACAACAGAAAGTCATCGTAAAGAGTCACAAACAAGAACAGACGTACAGAAGAAGCTCGCCTAGCAATTTGGTATCTCCAAATCAACAGACCAAGTTTTTTAAGTGTTGAAAGGTTTAGCGAAGCTATGTTAAGGAGAAGAAGAGTGATCGACGATATTACATTATTTTTTTCATTGATTGCAACATCCTTCACATATCTCGCAGCAACCCACATCATACAGTGCCGGATATTGCTGAGAAAATACGACTTCAGAACAATCTGATCCGTCCGTACAGATCATACGCCATCGCCTGCAAGCCAAAAGAACGTGTAAACAGCGATCCATGAAGAAACTATTATAAGAATTTGAAGGTGTGAGTGGATTTCAACTAAATACAACAATGATCTGATGTCTTCTAGAACGGCAAAAATAAATATTGTTTGATAATGATGGTATAACATTGATTTGTCATTCCAGAAGACGTCAGATCATTGCTGAGTTGTCTAGTTGAGATGTGCTTTGACCCATTTCACTCGCGCCTTCCAATTCTTTGCGGAAATGAATGATTTCTTCACGGGTTGCTGTTCACATAGTCTTCCAGCCTGCAGGTGACGACATATGACCTGTAGACGGATTAAATTGTTCTGAAGTCGATATTCTCTCAATATCCGGCGCTGTACAATGTGGGTTGCTGTGAGATATGTGAAGGATGTTGCGATCAATGAAAAAAGTAATATAATATCGTCGATCACTCTTCTTCTTCTTAACATAGCTTCGCTAGATCTTTCAACGCTTAAGAAACTTGGTCTGTTAATTTGAAGCTGTCAAATTGCTGGGCGAGCTTCTATACGTCCATCTTTGTTTGTGGTTCTTTACGATGACTTTCTGTTGTCGTTCATCTATATCTTGAACACTACGAATATTTGTCATAAAACACTAAATCTATTCTACAAACGCATAATATTATTTGATATTAAGTAATATTTTAGACATATTCTCTTAAAATATTAAATGTAACATTTTAAGAATACTGTACTAAAATTATATAATATTAAATAATATTCTCGAAATATTAATGGAAGGGTATATGTTCACTCCTGATAAATTTAATAGAAATAAACTAATATATTTAATTTTTCAGTTACTACAAACTTAAATCTTTATGGTAAATGTATATTAACATATACATAAATAATCTTTTCAGTTACAGAGAATTTAAACTTTATTCACTAGTATTAAAAATAATACAGCTACAGGATTTACAATATAGCGGCAATCGACACGAGCTTACACTATAACTCCAAATGTACATTAACGCATACGTTAAAAAATGATGACCCCGGTAAAATGTAGCATAAAGCTTTGCGCAGTATTCTAATTAAGTCTCAGATAATTAAGCGTGATTTAGCATATTGAGCAAACTGGTACATTGTATGAATTGTCTTATATTTGACATACGTACATTTGTTGATATCAAAATAGGACATATTATAAATGCAGCAATATGATTGCTCATAAATGCAATCAGTTGACAAAAATAAACGATCGGCAATAGCGGTACGTTATGCTGTCACCAAGATGATAACAACATAACACAATAAGGAATGATTAATCATTCCATCTTGAGCATTATTTAATATGACGGTAACAAAACATATGTCCGAACGATACATCCATTGTTGCGTATACATATATCTTCAAGTTATGAAGTTTTTTTAATTGATGCCATCGCGTAGTTCGTTGCTGCAACAAAATGGCTGCGTTTATCAAATTCAACAGTTGAGCGAGCGGTTTGGTGTATTATTTTGGATTGTCCAATCAGATTTTAGCTCTAGAAGAATACATCAATAGCAGCGAGCATTTATTCAACTGTTGAATCTGCTGAACGCAACCAATGTTATCTCGAAAATCATTCCCGCGAGCATCATGCATCTCCGCCAACAGAGGGCCACGGCGAAGATGCATAATGCTCGCGTTAACTTGTAAATAAGAATTATCCGGGAAAGAATATAAGGAGCGCAGCATTTCGTATGTGAAGTGAGCTCCCAAAGTTGGACTTTAATTAAGAGACACGGTAGTATCAAGTGAATACGCATCAGCGACAGCGCGAGATCGCCTCGTGTTTTTACGCGAGCCAGCAAGTTGCGAACATTCGAGATTATCAGTTTCTCAATAACGGCTGGACCGATCAACTTTTGATTATTAGTTCAATCGACAGCTTAGGTAATTATACAATATAATAAGTGTTTATTTTTCCTCTACGTGCCCTATGAACGGAGATATCGTGATGCGAAATCCGAAATGTCAAATTTTTATGTAAGATTAAGGCACTAGATATGTAAATAGTAAGTATATTCTCATCCGCCATTTTGGTTCCACTTGATTATTGTAGTACGATTTGATCAGTGACAAAAAGGTAAATGTTAATTGAGAAAAGTCCGCTTATCTTAAATTTTGATAAAAATACATTGAATCGAAGCATTTTCGCGTAAAAATAAAGATTTGACAAGAAAAAACATGTGAACTGTAAGACGAAGGAAGGCTAAGTGGTCTCTACAACATAGATTCACGAGGGAAGAGTTTTTCGAATATAAAAAGATCGAGGCTCAGACTAAAATTAGTTTGAGAGATGAAAAAAAGAAAGCGTTTAAAGCATTCTGCGAAACATTAAATAGGAACAGTAACTGCAAGTATGTGTTTAATAAAGTTAAATCCTTTATATTAATCCTTTATATTAAATCCTAACAAAATCTCCAGACCAGCCTTGCATAGTACGGAAAAGAGTTATCACATGGCGTAAAAATCGTATGATAAAGAAAATACATAATTGCTCATTTAAAAAATTATCCATTTTATTTAAGTACTTTTTCAAGCAACTATATGTTTTCTTTATACAAATTGATTCATCTCATTATTCTGTGCATACAAATATTAAAGTACGATTATAAAAAAATTAATAATTTAAGAATTATTTAGTATTTTATACCAATATGTCAGAATAAAATATAAAATATTTCAATTATTTTATTTATAAACTATTGATTTTTTTATATCTCTACTTTAATATTTTATATACAGAAAAATCTTAAAGAAAATATAATGTATTGAAGGAATATTATGTACTATAATGATATAATGCATATTATGCAAAAAATTATGTAGTTCCAATTAATAAAAACGAAGTTAATCTTGAGACGTTGCCTTTGAAATCTTTAGAGTACTTTCTCATAGATAAAAATGATTATCACCATACGATAGTCGTTTTATTAATACCGTGCAATTTGATTCACTTTCCTCTGAACCTTATAGAAGATATTTAAGGTGGTAATAGTTATTGAGATACTTTGCATAATTAATAACGTCGTAGCATTCTCATGATTATTAATATGAAATTAAATCCTTTTAATTTTCGAAAATGTAAACTTTTAAGAGTTAAAGAAATATAAAAATTATTATATACTATTGACAAAAATTTTGTGTATCTAATATATACATATACACATCATATATACCACTGTGACTAGTCGCAAAGTGTTCTTCTTAGTTTCGTGATGCTGCATGCATTGTGTGTCCGTTTCCGTGTTCGCAATGTTGGAGAACAAAGGTATTGCTAAAATATACAAAATAACATTTCCATTATATGTATACAGGGTGTTTTTAAATTGCCGCATAAAGAGTATAAAACATTATGCTAAAATAAATAAACTTTTTCCTTTAAAAATTGCATCTGACAGGTAATTTTTATAGCAGAATAGATTAAAGTCAACAAATACAAAGTTTCATGTAACATACATACTTGTTAGATTTAATTTGCCACTCAATATAACTATAATATAACACACGTGTTATATTACAATTATATTTGTTGTGAAGGAAATTACAACTAACAGGTATATTTGTGGGATAATTGATAAGTTAAAAGTTAAATAAAAAGTTAAAAAGTAAATAACTTTCAACTTACTCACACAATACGAGTGACTGTTTGTCAACTCATAGTCGACTTTTTCTAATCGGCGTAAAGTTGACTATTTCTAGTTGACTTAAAATCGACAGTTAACTATAAGTCGACAGCAGTCGATTATTTGCTATTAGTTAACTTTTGAAAGTTGACTTTAAGTCAACTGGGAACAGTCGTGACTGATAGTTGACTATGTTTTTAGTCGACTGTAAATCGACTTAAAGGAAAAAAATCTCTGTTCTTTTTAAAAGTTCTTGCATTTCTTGTCTTTTTTTCTGCATAATAAAAAATATATAAAATACATAAAATATTGCAACACTTTTTTTCGATCGAGAGATTGGTTTATATTTATGGATCCATGGCATGTATAAGGCCTGTTCTACAATCAGTCGTATGTCGATGTCGGCTGTTACTAATCGTTTGTATGTTGTATGTCGCACATGAATACGACTTGCTATTCTACAATTGAGTCGTTGATCGAAGTTGGAAGGTTGGAACAAATGTAAAGAATGGATATTGAAACGTTGTATACATATTCAAATTTATTATTAATTTGGACGCAAATTATATGATTGTAGAATAATGCAATTCCACTTGTTTGACGACTACTATGCATTGATTTAATTAGTTTTGTAATATTGAAAAGGATCAAAACGATGATCGAACGTATATTATTCAAGTTATTAAACTTGAATAAATTTATATACACAAATTCACCCAGCGTCAGTTCTTATAGGCATTTCTTAAGTTTGATATAAAAGAATTAAATTACAAAATATTTTTATATTAAATAATAATAATAATATATTATATTAAATTTAACAAATAAAAATTACCTGACATATTTATATCATAACAGTTTCTCAAATTTGTGGATATTTTTTGCCACAGATTTCTTTTTTTGCTAACATTTTTAAAATCCACATTGTATTTATCATACAAGCAATGATTTTCGCGAACAAAATCAATAATTATTTCATCTACATTCAGTAATACCATATAATATAATATAAATATATTCATATATCCGTATAAAAATATCTGTTTATTCATACACAAATGTGTGCGAAGATTATGTTTCATCTAATCGTAATCGGAAAAGATGAGAATTGACCATCTTCTATTCCGACCACGACAGTCGACTTGTGACAAGTTCATTCGACAGCCGACAATCCAATGCGCATGCGTACGTTGCCTGACTCCGATATATGACTGATTGTAGAACGGGCCTAAAAATCAATCTCTATGAGACTGCATTCTGAAACCCATTGAAAAGAAAGTGAATAACTTTTTTTTCCAATTTTTTTTTAAAAAGAAAGTGTTACAATCTTTTAGTCCCTGACTATATCTGCATAATACATTAAAAGGGAGGGTTCTAATAGCGCACACCGTTATATATATAATTGGCCAAATTTAAAATAAAATATTTTTATTGTTAAATAGTAAAAAATTACTAGGCATCAGCCGATGTGAGTGAAGGTGTACTATCGTACTGTGCGCTAACCTTCCCCATTTAAATGATCCGTTATCCCATATAGGAGGATTCGTGCGGATAGTTACAGATATATAGTTATCAATGATCGTCAAGGAACGGGGAACAAAGATACATGAGCAATAAAAATGCTTTTGACTATAATATATTCACTGTACGAGAAGTCGATTAGTTGAATAAGATTCGAATTTTTTAAATTGTCCAGCAAACGTGTGATTATAGCTTAGGTTATCGTGTTAGGTTACCACCCCACAGATCTTAGGTTTAAATCCCACCGACGCGTTTTCAAAAAAATATATATATGCGTATAAATAAACGGCATATCTTAAACGTGATGAGAATATAATGTAAATGTGAGTATATTTTTTATTTTTTATTTTTCATATTTACATTATATAATATTTGCATCATGATATCTGCAATGGGATAAAGTTGGTAAATGAAATTCCTATTAAAAACTATACTTCATACAAAAATTTTGCGGAATTATATCGATTCAAAATGCTTATTGAAAACTTATAGAATTTCTTTCTATAGTTTTCTATTCTGATGCAAAAATAATTGAAGATTATTAATAATCGGTATAACCTCATCCGCAAAATTTTGGTGTGAAGTATAGTTTTTAATAGGGATTTCATTTGCCGTTTAACAACTTTATCCCATTGCAGATACTATGATGTAAATATTATATAATGTAAATATGAAAAATAAAAAATAAAAAATTGTTATACTCACATTTACATTCTCATTACTTTCCTGCTGCATGTGTTTTCAATGAAGGCTATTCTGATATTTTAAGAATAGTGCTGTTGCTAAAAATCAATATTAGCCAGCAATGTAAAATATTCGTCGATAACTACGACGAATGAGTCACGAAAGTGACGAAAGTGAGTCACAAGGCAGTAGCGACGCCAATTAAGCAGTACGAAAAAGGCTCTTACAGCTTACAAACTTCAGCAAATTCAATAAAACGAGTTCATGAGGAAACGGAAAGCTTGCTATATGAACTTGGAATAGCAAATTGGCGATGAGTTTCCAAAAATCATTTGTCCTTTTACTTTTCGATACCGAAAACTCTAAATGCGTTTTTCGAAACCATTTTTTTGAAATTGACAGGAAAGATTACACTATTCATCAATACTCAACAATAACACTATTCATTGGGCCGTTTCCAATTTGGCTTATATAATGTTTTTTTAGTATTTGAAATATAGAATCACGTAGAAAAGAAATTATGTGTCGAATCATTTAAAGTTATGGTGAATCGTTATTTCAGTGAAAATCGAAAAATCTGTAAATTCTCATATAAACCATAAATTAAATGAACAATTTTGATCTTTTATTATTCTTCTTATCGTGATTTTAAGAGAAAGATATTATTTTTTGCTAAAAATTAAGATAAAAATGAAGATGAAAATAATTTAATAAAACATCTGTTTTACTTATCCATTATTTAGTACAAAATTTATATAAAAAATACTTTACATTCAATAAAAAATAACATTTTTCTCTTAAGATCACAATAAGAAGGATAAAAAAAGACCAGAATTGATGTTCATTCAATTTATGGCTTATATAAAGATTTACAGATTTTTCGATTTTTATCGAAAAATAACGATAATTTTGAATGATTTCCTCAGCAGCTTTTCTTTTTTACGTAAATCTTTTCTACGTAATTCTATATTCCAAATATTAAAAAAAAAGCCATATGAGCCAAATTGGAGGCAGCCCAATGAATAGTGTTACTGTTCAGGAACTATTTGACCAATCAATTTCATATTGGATTTTTTAGTTAAATAATTATCAATCAATCCTATATAACTAAAAACATTTGTATAAAAATTAGTTAGTCTAAAAATTAGGGTCAGGATATTCGACAGCTTTTTCTAAAAAGTATTCTCAAAATTGAAGGTAAGTTAATGCTTATATTATTTGTTAATGCTTATATTACATAGACGCTTTTTTAATAATATTGCATGAATATTATACAGTTAAATTGCGATTTATGACTTGTTTGTTGCTATGGAAACTTTGTCATATGACAACATGCAGGTTATGTGGAATACATTGAGAGTTGAGAATATGAAATAAGTTCTCTATTAGCAACTTATTTGTAATTAGGTCAGTTAAATTATATATGTATTCCACACATTATTAGCTTATTTGCGATTATAAGTTATAATAAGTTATATTCCATATTATTTGCTAGCTTATGTCCAGTAATATGCTGTTATATTTTCTGTATTATAGTACAATAAAAATATAAACTATTTTTAACTATTTTTCTTGATTGGTTTATATAAATGAATAAATTTGGACTTCATTTATTGTTATTTGTTACTATTACTTAAATTTCATATTACATCCCATTTTTTTAGACTTCTTTTCATATTTTTTACTTTTTTGTTAATATTGACATTGAAGTTAAATTTTGGCGACTTTCATTTATTGGATGTTATAATTAACTCCTAACTATTCCTCAAGAGTTCTGTGTAAATTTAAAGTCTTCATATGCATTATATCGGAGCAATGTTGTAATTTAGAAAACGCTCCATTCCAAATTTCCTACGTTCAAAATTTGTATTTCAAAATTTTTTATTAAATACAAAATACAAAACATTTCCAAATTTTTTATTTTAAATACAAAGTATTTTTTAATCAAGAGACACGGTAGTGACCGCGCTGCACGAAATTACCCCGTGTCTTTTACGCGAGTCAGCGAATTAAGGGAATCCTAAAGTAAAGCTCGAACTTTGACGAAATCATCAGAAGTCGTGCCGCGCACCGCACATTGGCATGTCTTTTTATACTATTACAGCAATATCTCACGCAACCTATGATACACACAGTCACACGTACGTCAATTTTCGTATAAGAAATTCGCGATAAAAGACGACTTAAAATTCCCTCGGTCCATTTTTTACTGAAAGACGTCTTTAAGGCGTTTTTAAGACGTCTTAGGTTTTGTTCGCGTCGCACGCTCCAACATGCCCAACACGCTCCATACGTTCGCGGAACCAATATGGCGACCAGATGTTCGCGTCACGTTAGAGCATATTCCATGAATCAATTAAGAGCACGTTCCATTTGCCTCAGAAGGTGGTACGATTGCATGTTACGTACACATAATGGTTGAAAACTTACTGTATCGAAAAAAGTATTTCAGATTCATTTTGTATAAAAACGTATTTAATAAATTTTTGATATAAATATAAAAGTATAATATAACAATATAATATAATATTAATAAAATAAAATAAAATAAAATAAAAAATAAAATAAATAACATAAACTATAGAAATCAAAGCCTTAAACGGTCTAGCTGGATCTCTTCTATGATTCTTATGTAAATTTATATACTACATGGTTCCTATGTAATCCCTAGAAACGCGCGCCGAAATGCTTTTTCGGTCTTGAAAACGTTAATTCTACTAAACTACCGCAGTAATATCACGAGTTAAATTGATTAGCAATTTAACAAATTTTTGATGCTTATTCGCATCTTTGAAACAGAAGTAACATAAAATGCTCGAAACAAAATAAGACACGTGTCCAATCCGTTCAAGTAGTCTCACGGATTAGATTAGGTGACAGACTTGTCCTAAATCCGTTCGTGTCACATTGGAGCACATGAATGCAACTGCTCCAACCGCCTTACCTGTGATCCAAGTGCTCTCTGGGAATAACCTCTAATGAATAAGTTGTTTTAAACTTACTTTTGTGGGTGAGATGAATGGGTTAGATCTGCACCCTTCTCCGGGAAATTAGCAGAAGAGGACGTCTCTCTGTCAGATGTTCGCGCTGGAGGAGCTGTCCTCAGAAATCACTTCACTAACTGATATGCACTCCCGAACCAGAATTGGTAATTTGAATTACTCGCGACTTATCAGTTTTCTGATCGGATCTGTTTTGATCGCTGTGCATTTCGCGCACTTTAATTTGTATTATGAGTTTCTTTGTTTTTGATGGGAATAATCAGATGGGGCAAAATATGGAAATTAATTGTTCCTAAATGTCATATGGACCGATTCTATTGTTAGCTTGAAAATATTCCATCGCCGATCTCACTTGCGGTTTTATATCCGATCAATCTATTAGATATTATCCTTTGACTACCATTATTAATCTTTCTACGTTTGACGTAACAAAATCTTCTATTATAACAAGATTGAAATTCCTTTCCAATTAATTCCCACAAGTGTTTAGTTTTCGGCTTGATGGAATAATATTTTCGTGAAAGAAAAAAATCGTGGAGTCCTCCGGAAACTTGACAATAAGTAAGCAGTAAGGAAATTAAATGTTGACTTACTGCTTACGTCTTATTGCCTATCAAGTTTTTTGTGTTCCATAGCCCTAAACACTTAAGAACGCCTAGCCAGAAAAGACTTTATATAAAAGTGTTACGTCCGGAGGACTTCACGATTTTTTTCTTTCACGAAAATATTACCATCAAGCTGGATTAATTACTGCTTGCAATTAGTATATTCTTCCAGATCTAAAAACGTTAATTGGATGATCTAAAAGAATATACCAATAGCAGCAAGCACTCACTCAATTGTTGAGTCCGCTGAACGCAACCATTATGGCCGGATTCTACTGCGATTGATCAATTCACTTACTGCTTACGTTTACTGCTTAAGTTTTTTTGTCCTTATTGTGTTTGCAGGATTAATCCGGACATACAATAAATATTTTAAGTCTTAAGTCGTAAGAAATTGCCCAGTTACAGTCGAATGCGAGGAAAATAATTGATTGTATCCATTTCTTATGATTTAAGGTTCAAAAATTTATTGTAAATCCGGACTTACATGTTTTTAATCCATAGAACTTATAGTAATGGAACCGGAATAACGTATTCAAGCAGTAAGTGGAAAGTGTGAGCAACATCTGAGAGGCAGAAGATGTATTTCTGTCAGTAACTTTTCTTCTTTCTGCGCATGTACTAAAAGAAGATAGAAGAGGATAGGAAGATATTTCTATCCTTTAGATGTGCACACAGCTCGACGTCCGTATTTCCCTTCCATCACTATAAGTTCTATGTTTTAATCACAAAATCAGAATAGTAATATCGACTGAGGCAATGTTGCTTAAACAGAAATTCACTAGCATTTAGCTTGTAATTTTACAGATGGAGCGATATTCTCCATATTTTTGTTAACGCAGGAAAAATCTTGCGTAAGTATATGAGGCACGAACGGGATCGAACTCGGATCCACGGATTACTAGCGGATCGAACCCTTGACGCTTGTGAGTGTTCATATTTATTTTAGCAATAAAACTAGATTGATTAATTTTATTTTTCTGAAATTTTAGCGAAATTTGCTAAAATTTCATTGAAAAGTGTTTCAAAACGAAGAACAATTTCAGCAAAATTTTTTCACTAGAGTTGATTCTGAGTTATGATATGTCAGAATAAAAAAAAAGTATAAAAATACATATAGTTTTTTTAAATATTTAACAGCAAATTTCTTGAAACGAAAAGAATAATAATTAGAATAATTTAAATCGAATTTAATGGCCAAAACTATGAAATTATCCTTATTCTTCTGTTCGAAATTATATAGAAACCTTGAAAAATTCTGAAAATTATATAGAAATTTGGAAAATTATATAAAGAATTTTAAAAAAGTTTTTTTAGAGCAGGGAAGTATTTTATAAATTTGGAAGCATACAAAAATTCTAATTAAACGCGTTAAATAAATGTATACAGAAAATACGAAAATCGAAATTTTCATATTTCCTAAAAAATAAGATAACCGGATCTTACATGTCTTTAGTACTCAATATGACCTATTCATTGTTTGTGAATAAATAAGCAATGAATTTAACAGCACTAATGAGTCATGTAGACTGTCATGTAGATTTGATGCATCAGTTTATTGCTCAGTTTGTTGATTCTGTTATTATCAGTAAAGCAAAATGCAGAATGTCATATTTGCAATATAATATTTCGTAAGTAATTGTTTTCTATAATTACTACGAGAGATGATTAACTATTAATTTCCGTAGTTTATATTATTAGTTTTGTATTTATACTTTATAATTTAATATTGTATTTAGTTTATTTTTGTCAATGATTTTTTACAACTAAAGAGAAGAAACTTTTTCTAAGAACTAATATGACAACTTAGGCATATTGAATATATACACATCGATTATAATGTTTTTTGCTATATTTATTATTCGAGGTCATGAATTTTAATTTATCTGATAACGTCGTGGAAATAAGTAGATAAGTAAATATAAGTAGATATAAGTCAACGGTTTGGAAAATATATAATTCTTTGTGTAATGTCAAGAAACATATAATCTTGTAAAAATAATATCATATACAGATCATTTTATTTTCCATTTCGCAACATTTTTTTTACGAAAAAGAGGAAAGCATAGATTGGAGCCATATTGAATACATATATATCTAATATAGCCCAAATCTACGTTTTTCTCTTTTCAAATCCTACCTTTTATTAAAACTTTTATTGCATCTGTATATGTAAATATATTTGAAAATGTCTTATATTTTTTGTTCAGAAATGTTTCCTCTTTTAAATCTATTCATCAATTTTTTATTTTGCGCTCAGCAAAAGATTAGAAAAAAATCGCGGAGCTTAAGTAGGTCATATACAGTCTAATTATCTTATATAGTCTAATTATTTTATACTTTTATAAAAAACAGAAATTACATCAACGCTTACAGAAATCGAATTTAATATTAGTCAGTTTAATAGTAGAAATTATTCATTTTTAATATTAAAAGCACAGTTGTTCAATATTATTAATATTCAAAATAACTAATTACTATCTTCTAGTATTAAATTTCTAAATTCTTTAGGAAAGCAGATGATTTACAAATAAATCTGCAATCTGATAAAAAACATGGATATTTAATTCCTAGAAACATATCTGAAAGATCGTAAATAATATTGAAAAGACCATTATGTAATTTGTTTTATGAATAAATTACGTTTAACTCTTTTTACGTACTTTGTAATATATGTCATTGTCAAAGTTTCACAGTATTTTAGTTTAAAAAAATTTTTGCATAACATATGGTGATTTGAACAGAAGGAGACAAGAACAGAGATATAGAAAAAAGAATTGATTTACCTAACGTCAGCGTAAATAGCGCGAAAAAAGGAAGAGCTGTCACTGAAGAGATCATGTCGAATTAATCACAAATCAAAACAAGCTAAGTTCACTAAACCTGCAAAAGAGTACATGCGGACGTGTGCAATACACTCGTACTGAGACATTCGTAACATGTGTGCGTAGATAAAGTCAGACATCCCCTCTTTTGTAAAGCGACTTTAGAGCTCATAATTCGTTAACAATTATTGTCACATGTTGTATTGTTAAAACACTTGCTGAATCAACGAAGTGCATATTCAATGAAACTATAAAGTTATGTAAGCTACGACTTACGATTTGCGGTTAAATATTATATTGTTAAATATTATGTTGCAAACACTGCGCACTTCTTACCGCGCCGACTTCCATAGCCGGCCTCTTTTTTTACTTTTTTCAGTTATAACGAAGTCGTTTTTATTATTGCATCATAATTGAAATTACGTTTACCTTCTTTATCTTCTATATATTTTTCTAATTGCTTTAGATTGTTGTTATATATTGCGTAAGAAGAGTTATGTAATAATATGCGCACGCGAATATCACGTTAGAATATCTGATGGAAGTAAGAATTATTCAGAGTTGCGAAGAGATAATATCCTTGAAAAAATCTTTGATTATTTAAATCCTTAGATCATAATAGATATTTAATAATTCTATGTCTCTTGAAAATATTATAATCTACATATGTTAAAGCTTTTTTAACATTGATTAAATATTATTAAATTAATTTATAAATATATTACAATTCACACATAATTTCGTATTATATAACAACATTTATAATATTTTTTACAATATTTACAACATTTATAATATTTTTTATAATATTTACAGCTGTTTGAAAAATTAATATTAAATTTTAAAATGATATTGAAATGATATTAAACTTTTAACGATATTAAATATTAAATCTCATTCAAAAACTTTTAAATTCGATACTGTTATTCTTAATTAATTCCTCAATTATTTGATTCTTTATGCAATTGTCAATTTAATAATATTTAGACGATCACATATAAAACATTTGTCGCTGTGTATTTTCTTTCTAATTACTAAAATAAAACAAGAGCGCGATCACGTACGTAATACGTGAGCACGATTTTTAAATAAATTCTTGCAACATGAGGAAAATGTTATCTTTGTAAATTTTGCTTTCTTAGATTCATCGCGTAAAACACATGCTGGAAAAACATCACGAAAAAATCATGAAATCTTCAGAATATTTACTTCTTGAAATAATTAACTAATACATTAATTAATTTGATATAACATTACACAGATTATGGCACACATTTTTAACTATAAATCTATAATTGCATAAAAATATATGACGTATAAAAATATGTCATAATGTCAAAATGTGTCATATATTTTTATATACTATATTATATTAGATAATTATTTACAATAAGATTTCCCGAATTTTAATGTTTTTTTCTTGCAATCTCGATATAAATTTTTGTGCGGCTTTAATGTAATAATCAACTGGAGGAGATCGAAAACATCCCTATTTTTTTAGTTATTTATTTCCAGGTAAAAACGAAGATGAGGGGAATCTCCCCCATCTTCATTTTTACTTATGTTGTCATTGTTGTTAAGATCATAAAGAAGTTTTAACCGTTTGTTAGTTACTCGTTAAAAAGATATTTAAAAAATTAGTTAAATAAATGTATATAGGTATATAGCTATAGTTTTAAACGAAATTAATAATTTTTTTAAAAACACAAATTCTGTTTCAAAAATTTTTTTTTAAAGCAAAGAATTTTTTTTTTAAAGCGATTCTAAAGTAAAGAGCCCGAACAGCGAACTCTAGCGAAGTCACGACTTTTTCGAACGCATCGACATTTCTTTAGGTGCGTTTCAATACCTATTTACTGCTAATACTGAAACTATAATAATATACGAACGTGCGCTATAAATTTTCAGCATTGGCAGTGAATATCGGAAACGCGTTTATGTACTGCTACACCAATGTTTCACGCAACATATGATACGCAGTCGCATGTTCGTGTCAATTTTCGTATAACAAATTCGTCTCGATAAAGTGTCTAAGTCTAATTTTAAGAACTTGACGTTATTTATTCGTGCAAACTACGTGTCTGTGGATTACTATTTCGCAAGTATAAATTGCAAAACTTTCGTACCAAGTAAATGTTGTCACGGCTTGACAGATTGAGACGCCGTGTTACATTAAGAAACGGTAAAAAATATATCAATTTCGAAATTCTTGATCGTTTTCGGCGTAAACTCTACTTCACAGACACATATTAATGCATATATTTTAATCTTGAAAAAGGATTTTCAAATCTGTGAAAGAGGAAAAAAGTAATTGTTATACAAAAATTACTATTTATTCGGTAATATACGATTTTAAGATCCCCTTAAAGCAGCAAATTTGTGATTTATAATAACGATTTTTCTTTCAAAGCGAGATCCACCCCACCTCTTCCTTGCCTAGATGCATTTGACTTTCCCTTAAGCAGGTGAAGAAAGGTAAAGTAAATTTTATAATTCGAAATTTGTAATGCACTTTTGCACTTATATTAAATCAATGGGTTTAATATGCACCAGTATACCTTAGTCCATGTAATCGAATAAAATACTATTTAGTATTTACTTCATTTTTTTGAAATTCTTTTTAATTTGAATTTTTTTTAATCCTACTTTAATAATGCGCAAAAGACTTCGAAACATAGCGCATTCATTTTTTTATATGAAATATATTATATACGTGACTTCTCTCTTTCTTTAATGGAGCACAAACATTTTAGATCGGCCATTTTGGATTCGCTATTATCGATTTTTCCATTTAATAAATGGATTCATAATCAACGTATTAGCTCTTAAAGAGCAAGTTTGAATTCATTTTAATAAAAAAATTCATTAACTACATATAAAACTAGATGTCAATGGCGTCATTTTAGATTTCCTATTTTCATAATTCATCATTTTTAATAATAGATTCATGAGCGCTACCTTAAATACCAATTATCATGAGAAACTTCTACAATACATCCGATTCATGATAAGTTCTAACAACAAATTCTAGTACAAAATCTGATACAAAATTCGACATACAAAAGGGAGACACGATATAATAAAAAATTTTAAATAAGAATAAATAAAGGACTCCAAGAATAATAAATAATAAATAATACTATTAAAAGCGATAGTCAGCATGGGAGACGGTGCGCAAATCAACAAAGTCGATTTTAAATAAATTAATATGTCATAAAAAAATTTATTTTATCCATCCATATTTCTATATAAAATTATTTTTATTAATTCGTACCCAAGTATTAACACACAGCGTTTACAAAGTGTTAAAAAAGCGCTAAAAAACTTATATAATTGCTTTTTTAGCGCTTGGAATCGCTGCTGTGTTACTTGCATATGGGCTCCAAATAACTTTTTGTGGTTTACTAAGGTTTCGCAGAGGGACCAAAAATTGGAGTTTTCTTAACGTCCTCCTGTCTCAAAATTGTAATAGAACAATTTGGAAATCGGATTCGTATATAGCGTCCAAAAAACTACTAGAAGTGATTTTCATTCTAGTATTTCTTTTCTAGTATTTTTTTCTAATGGAGAGTCGCCAATACGGCAGGGAGACATAAGTCTCCTAAAGCGATACTTCCTTGTTTCTCAGAAATTAACTATTGCACTTTATTACTAATAAAAACATGATCTGTTTAGTTAATTAAAAAAATGTAAACGCATAATTCGTATATTTGTGGCTTGTTTCTGTATGAAATCAGCTAAAAATGAACTCTATGAATATGAAAATAAAATTCTTATAATTTTTTTTGTAAATTGCATAATTCAAACAATAATGATTATATTATTAATAATATTAGTCATTTTAAATGCTTGTAATTTCCTAAATCAGTTTTATATATATTGTTTTCTTTCTTAGTTTTTTCATAATACGGTTTTAAATATAATATCGGAGTGCAACGTAAACCGACATACCTGTCGGTAAAACAAATCATGAGCTACTTGATCTTTGTAATGTTGCTTTATAATGTAAAATAATTTTATTGGAGTTGAAGGTAACGGTACATATATGGAAAAGCCCTTGAAAAACTATTGCGTCACATATTTGCATCTTGCAGAACAGCATAAAGTAAATACATATATAATTCAACAAAAATGTTTTATAGTGAAAATATTTTGGAAAATTCTATATACTGTGATGACAATTTTATCGCCACACCAATAATATAAAAAATGCGTTGAATTTTGAAGAAAGTCACGTATACAGTTTCCCGACACATGGACCGTTTACGCACATTGTTATTACATATAACATTGCCTGTACACGCAACATTTTGACGAAATGATAGAGGCATTTAAATGCCTCTGCCTTTTTATGACAGTTCACGTTAAATTCCTCTCAATGTTAAAACACATCAAAATATATAACTTATATGTTGTAATTATTATCTTTCGCGAATTTATCTTTAACGCGAATTTATTTGAAATATAACATAAAAGTAATGATAAATAGCAATGACCGAAACAATATTTATTAAGAAAGTTCTCGAACAGAGCACGGAATGTGCAAACGTGAGCAGGAAAGCTGCTGTGATGATTCGACTATAAGACTTCGAAGAGACATACGTGTAGACTATTAAGAAAAATTTATTATAATCGCGAGTATCAAGCTTTCTATATCGCCACTACGAACATTCCTTTGCGAAAATCCTATGAACTCCGGACACGTCCCAAATTATGAAAATACATTCACTTATTTTATTCAGAAAATTTCTGTAAAAGAAAAAGAATAGGAATATGTAAAAATAAAACATTACTGTCCACTACGTCAGTTTTGGAGTCTTTGCTCATTTTCGTTTATCGTACGAAAAAATTATTGCAATAATAATTATTGCAAAATAATTAACAAACAGTATTATAAAAATTGCTTATATTATCTGATAGAAGACACTTTTTAATTTGTATTTGTGTATTTAAAGTTTTATTTTTATCTTTTGTTTAAGAAATATTTAAAAATAAAGTGATATGTCGGTATCGGCAACAATATTCCCTATTTTTTTCAAATAGTGTTATTTATGTATATTAAATTACATTTATTTCTTTATGCGCTTTAATACATATCTGGAGACACGACATGCTGTGTCTCAGCGCTAAGAAGAACAGCAACATCGTAGCGCGAAAAATCATTCCAACCAAAATTTCGTAGCTTCTATTAAAAAAAGTTCTATATAGAATGAAGTGAATTTGAATAAAAGACAGAATTGGCAAAAATAAAAAATGGTTGAAATATACTTTAAATTATTTAAAATATGCTTAATCGATTTTTTAACATGTTTTATGTTTTAAACATTATGTTTTTTATAATACTATATAAAGCATTAAAAACATATATTTTAAAAACACAATGTTCTTTATCTTTCGCCAACTCTGATGAAAAAAGGAAATAAGAGGATAGAGAAAATCAAAACTCTTACATTTACCTAATGTCAAGTGAGTAGTCATCAATGTGAGTAGTGTGAAAAGAGGAAGAGCTGTTGCCGAGGGGATCATGCCGAATTAATCGCGAACCAGAGGGTCGTGTATCCTTAAATAAACCTGCAAGAGGAACCGTGAAACACATACGGACGTGTACAACCGTGTACTGAGAAAGATAGGTCCGTGACACGTGCGCGTAGATAAAGTCAGGCATCCCCTCTCTATGGTAAATCCGATTCGCCTGTAGAGCTTGTAAATTTGTTGATTATCGCACATTACATCGTTAAATCAATCATGATCAATCGCGTAATGAAATCTTAAATAATTCGGTTTCTTTGTTTCTTCTTCTATTTTCTGATTATATTATTAATTTTTTATCGTTATTACACTGAGAGAAAAATGTTTAATATTTGTGACTGTAATTATATGGTAAAATAATCGTCAATAGAAACTCTATTGTTATGATTATTACTGTTATAATGTCAATAAAAACTATATATGTATCTTTCAAACATGAAAAAATTATACTTTAAATTATAATAATTTTAAATATTAGTAAAATACCAAGATGTAATAATAAATAAAATAAACATTTTTATTCAATAAATGCAATCACAATTATAATGAATATATCTATTTTCCTAAATTTATTTACTATGTACGTGGTGATAATAATTAAAAAATATGTTAACAAAAAAGCTAAAGAATTTCAGAGAGAAGAATTTCAAGCATCGTGTGTGGCTATTATTAATAGCACAATTAACTGTACTTGCATAGTTAAAACAATTACAAATATATAGTAGTAAAAAATGACTATAAATTCAATCATGGTAATTGCAATCTTTTTTTCTCTCTTAATGTACATATTACAGATAATGTACATATTACAGATATTATGAGATAAGAGTTATGTACTAATATATGCGTGCAAATATTGCAAATATTATGCCAGAGCGAAAGTAAGAATTTGTATAAATCATGATATTTTTAAATAAATCCTTAATTTTCGTTAGATATAAATTCCAGATAAATATACAATTTATTAGTAGTTAAATATTTATTCGTTTGTTGAAAATTCAGAAAGTGGGACATCTGTGGGTTCGATTTCTGGATGAAATAATTCTTTTTTAGAATAAAATTATTTACAGATTTAGCTTATCAGCATCACATTATTAACATCTTTTAAGATGTTTAAAGATACAAATGTGCAATTATGCACATGCAAAATATTTTCATGTTGCGTTTTTATCAACATGAAAAAAAAGAAGAGCATGATCACGTATGTGACGTGAGCATGATTGACGTGAGCACTTAAATTCCTGCAACGTAAAGAAAATTAAGCAACGTGATAACATTGTGATGCCAAGGGCATAGAAATGTAAAACGGGCCGCGTGATCGCGTGACGCCTGAACGTCATTGTGTACAATGTCGCTATCAATTTCTGGGCTCTACCATTAGCTTTATCCGGAGTTTTAACATCGACATTTCTCGATTAAAATTAATTATTTAGGAACTAAAACTGCAACCAAAAATCCAACACTTTTATTATATAATGTTATTGCAATCAATCTTTCGATTGCAATCAATCTGAATAAAATTAGTGCAGCTAATACCGAGATTTCGAGATCAAGTGCGTAAATGTATCATTTTATATCACATTATCGATTTTCAGATTTTTTTCAGTCACACGGACGGAGCATGGAAGCATATATCAAATAAAGCATTTTATCCGTCAAGATACTTTCACAATGTACTTTCATATACAATTATATTACATTAAAATTAGCAATATAAGTAAACGTGTATAAAAATTCTTTATTCTATAACAAATTCTCTGATTTACAAACACAAAAATTTAGTGCTTTAAAAATAAATTTTCTGTTCTAAAACACAAATTCATTACTTCGAGCAAAATAAATTCTGTACTCAATAATATTTGTATTTTAGGCCAGTATTCATAGTTGATTTTTATTTCAAGATTGTCTTAGGTAATGTCTTAAGACGCTAATGCGATTCTCTAATTGGTTCGTGATATCTCAAGACTAAACTTAAGACGATCTTGAATATAAGAACTGAATATAAGTCTTAGAGACAATTTGTTTTGAAGCAGTGAATTTGTATTTTAGAACAGAGAATTTATTTTTAAAGCACTGATTTTTTGTTTGTAAATCAGAGAATTTATTGTAGAACAAAGAATCTGTTTTTAAAGCACCGATTTTGTATTTGTACAGCAGAGATTTGTGTAATTAAAGGAGAGAATTATTTTTAGGAACTAATTAATATTAAACATGTGACCGCAATGCAGTATTTTGTGGCTGTGACAATTTCCTAATCTCAATAGTCGTTAACGCTTAAAGAGATCCTAAAGCCGTCTATATTACTGACTAAATCATCTAATTTTTATATAACAATATTTTTTTCTCTTTCACAGATTTGAAAATTCTTTTCCAGGATTTTAAAGTATACGCATTAATACGTGTTTGTGAAGTGGAGTTTATGCTGAAAACGACTAAAAATTTCAAAATTGATATATTTTTTTACCATTTCTTAGTGTAACATGGCGTCTCAAGCTTGAAGCATTTTTTAATTGGTCAATTTGTATAATTCTTTCTTCTTTTGGTCCATCAAATGCTTCAAAGCATTTGTAGCAAAACTTTGACCATAGCCTTTGTCAATTCTCGCTTATATTTGACTTTTCTCTTCAAAGGGAAAAGAAGTTGGTGACTTTAGTTCATCTTGAAAAAATATTCTTAAGGTCAGGTTTAAATTACTTACAATTTTTTTAAATGAAATCTCTCATTTCTTACTACATTGTAGTTGACTTTAAGACCTTTTCAACACACTATAACAATATTATTTTTTGTAAGTATTTTCCAAGTTATTAAGACTTTACAGCCTCTGGTATATATTTGTGTTATCCAAGGTGTATGACTGATGGCTAAAACCTTTTGAAATGTTCAGAATCATGACCTTGACATTATATATCTACTCCCAGTGAGAAATGACAATAGGATCGATGTCAAATCGATGTCGAATTTGATGATCCGATCGATTTGATGTCGATTCTATTGTCACTTCTCACTGGATTGTTCTTATTATTTTTATTTTTATACAAAAATGACTTAACTTTGACATACGATGGCAAGGTAATGATTATGAACAATATTCAAAAAGTTTCAGCTATCAATCGGACACCTTGGATAATGTAAATGTTGACGGTCCAGTAAACTTCTAGAATCATGATTTGAAAAATATTTAATAAAAAATAACATTGTTATAGTGTTTTGGAAATTAAAAATAAGCTGTAAGAATATGCAATAAAAAATAGGCTCTATTAAAAAAATTTTTAATAATCTTGACCTAATCTTAAGGACATCTTCTCAAGGTCAACTTCTTTCCCCCTTAAAGCCATAAAACTTTTGTTTAAAATATTATTGTTTTAAAACAATCTACATGACAAGGCGTAAAGGCGTGACTAGAGAGTCTCACAAAGTGCATCACGTGACCCGATCTCTTCTGGATTGGATCTGATAATCAAGCTCCGTAGAATGATGGTATGCCGTTTAGGTTAGATGACTGCAAAAGCAGTACGCCTATCACCTTGTGCTGCTTTTCTTCTCAATTTTACAATTGATAAAGTGATACATATTATTAATCTTTAAAATATATACCTTCCTCTATTGTACATATATATATATATAAAATAAAACTACGAATTTTTATATTTCAGATATCTGAACAGGATTTGTGCACATTATAAAATGCCTGCCAGGTGCAGTGCTCCAAGATGCACAAACTCTAATAAAGAAGATATTGCTACACAACATTATGTATATCTCACATTCTTCTGATACGTTAATGATTGATTATTACCTTCGTCATTATTAGGTTATTAAGTATTGACCAATTAAATTATGAATACTTTAGTGAATTTACTCACTTTTGTAATTTTTAAAATCCACAATCGACCGCCAGGACACATGATAGTGTTTTGGAATTAATAATTCCTCATCCATATTTTCAATGATCCAAACCGTGTAAATAACCATGATAAAATCAGTGAAAACAGCTTGCATGACGTGGGCGCAGACATTGGAAATAAAATTCATTTATTTCCATTGCGCAATTGCGCAACGCCGTTATGACTGGGAATAATCCTCTTGCGACTGCGTCTGCGCCCTTACATCGTGTTACATCTTGTCGTTTAGATGAGCCTTTAAATTTACAGATTTTGAGAAAATCGATTGGATAAATTAAAATCGTCCGCCCTGTATATGTATAATTTTATTATATATTACACGTTAGTTTATTATATTATCTTATATTAATTTTTAACGCATTGAAAATGTTAATAAACTTAATAATTGAAATTGTTCATTTGACTTACTTTTTTTATTATTTACCATGCTTCGATTCCGTATCATTTTGACAGCTGTTATAACAGCTTATTTATTACACGCATCCATAGATAGTGGATCACATAATGAAAATTTTTATTCTGAAAAAAAAGTGTAACACAGTGTCCAGAACTGTATATGATATATGTATAATATAATATATATGTACTTATACATGTTTGATTATATATGTGTAAAATTTTTTTTACCTTGAGAATATTCAAATATCCTAAATACTCGTAGGTTCGATTTTTTCTTTACTGCCCTAACAGCAAAACCTGCGGAGACAGATTTTGAACAGGGCCTGCTATCAATTAATTTTTATTGCAGAAAGACAATAAATTGTATGTATTATATCATATATTATAATACATTGCTTGTATTATCTGATTGTCAGCAAATTGTTGTCAGAAATATGATAGTCTGTTAGACATACTATGCCAGCAGATTAGTAGCAGAAACCGAACAAAGTCCTGCATAATCTGATGACAGATTGAAAACAGATTGAGACTATTGAGAATACAACCTGATTTAAACAAACTGCTCGATTTCTACCACCAATTTGCTGCCATAGCTTGTCAGCAAGTTTTATCGACAAATCCATAGCCAAATGCGGACACAGATGGCTATAATGGTTCTGTAGTTAAAAATTTGATCGAGTTTTTGTTGCCAATTTGGTCTTAATATTTTGCTATCAAGGTGATTAACTTGTGATTAAACTTGAGCTTCACTTTATAACATTATCAAAGATGAAGCCCAATGGATAAAACCTCAAGTTAAGGTCTAATTATAATAAGTTAAACAGCAAATAAAAAAACCAATTAAGCCATAAAAAAATAAATAGAAATCTATTCTTTCAATATTCGAAATTAAAATAAAGATTCGATCATGAAATTTCATAATATATCATATAAGACTTGAATCTTGTACAATTCTGAAAATTACACTGATTGAATTTTTACTTTTTTTTACTGATTATTATCACGTAAGCAAATCTACGTTGGCCACGGCTTCCAAATTCGTCGTGAATGGATCATCTATTGTCTTCCGATGAATTGCCAGGGCGACAGATGTTCGTTTGTCAGCGCAGCGTCATTTCGCCTGTGCGAATTTCCGCTTGAAGTGGAGCTGACGCGAGCGAATAGCCACAGCGCTGAAACACGATCTAACCGTTAGTCCCACGGAATCCGAAATCGCTTCAATCGTGGATCACACAAGCGAAGCCGACCAGGCAGCGGTCACCAAGTACCGGAAATCCCGGCGCAAGAAATCGAAGAACGCTGCCGCCGCCGTCGCCGCCGCAGGCGATTCCAAAGTGTGTTTCTCGCATTTGACGCGAGGTTTCTCCTTTTGTATTTCTTGCCATTTATAATTTTATTTGCAATTTGTTGTAATACAATCATATAATTTTCTTTGTTTCAATAATTTAGCAGAATTTAACTACTCGAAAGCCCAAAAAATGCATTGATTAAAATGTCTATAAAAATTTAAACTGGAGGAAAGAGAGGAGCTCGGATTTATCAGACAATTAGATTTGAATCGTAATATTTTATAAACGAAAAAATTTAAGGCTCCAACAATTTCAAAATTTAACTTTTTTCCCCACTCTCAAAATCTTTCCGAAATTTTTTTCTTTAAAAGCAGTCGTACTATTTTCATTCAAGAAAAATGAAATAAAGAAATATTGATTTATATATCTTTTGAGGCAAAGGAAATGGCAAATACTTGCACCGAATTCCGAAAAGAGATACATAAGTCTTTCGTCCTGCCAGCCATGCAAACAACACCATCTTACTCCGTAACAATACAGAACCAAACGAGCTCGACCACAGCCATGCGACCTCGATCTCTTTATACTTCGCACAATTATCATTCTCAGCCCGAGGATCCTAATTTTCAAGTACATCCAATCCTTGAACTTTATTCTTCATTCCTAATCTATTGTATCTGTAACTTTTAAACATAGGTCGTATATGAGACTTCCAAGTATTAACAAAAATATTGAAATAAAAATTAAGTGATTTTGCTTATTTAGATCGTATACTTTAGAAAAATAATTAAAGATTAGTCAAAATAAAACTAATAAAAAACTAAAGAAAATATACATATAACTGTAAAAAAAGAAGTACTACCAAGTTTCTTATAAAAATCTATCTCATATATATTTTATAATCACATCTATCATCACATATATAGTACCGATAAAAATTCTATTACAATAGTTGCATGTTAAGATAAATAAAAGAAAAACAAAAGAAAATTCTTTCCAAAATTTTTGGAATATTGAAAGCATAATTGCTCAAGATATTATAAAATTTTAAGATATACCGTTATAGAAATTTATTATAATGACTTCTATAAGCTTCTTCCGGATGATCTTATAGCGATATAGCGATCTGTCCAAGTATTTCGAACCTCCAGCCGAACAGTGGAACGGTTTAAGTGGGGCAACTGCGTACTCCGGATCGGCGACGATTTGGCGGCAAGCTAGAAAGTCGATCGGTGGACCTTATTATGCAGCCGAAGAAGCTTCCATTTACACGGAGAACTGGAGAGAACATGACGCTGACGTCGGAGGTGTCGTCGCAACTCCTCATGGTACCATATCGTTGAGGTTGCACAACAGGATACGAGTGGACATGACCATTGACCGTGCAGTCAGAGTCATTAACTTCAAGGTAACTGTCCAAAAATGTTTTCTTATTTTCGTAATATTATTTATATAATAATAAAATAAAGTATTTAAACGAAGATATATAAAAAAATATTTGACAAAACATTTGAAGTTATATTAAAAATGAGATACATTAAAAAAAAATTTTATTTAAGAAATAATTAATATTGAAGATTTTTCTCTTAATCATACGGAGTTGCAGTGTAAGATTTTGAGATTTATGAAATAGAGGATGTAATTAATATACGAATCCAAATTTACATCTCGTTTCTGATAAATGTATAAAAAATTAGATACAAAATATTCAATAAAATACTTAAATAAAGTCATATAAAAAATATTAATTAAAAAACAATAATAATTTTAATTAAAAAAGAATTAATGTTAAAAAAAAGTTTTCTTTTAATAATACGGAACTATTATGTAAAGTTTTGACATTCATGAAATGGAGGATCTGTTCACAAGTCCGGAAATTCAGAGCTACATCCTGTTTTTCATTTTTGTAGAATAATATTGTCCTGTCGCTAAGCAGTTCCGGAGCTGCTGCCGCGTTGCTGCATCCCAATGGCAGAATATATCAGTATGGTTCCCGTGTGGAGATCGTCGCTCATGACACGCATGGCAATAATAAGTTAGTTCAAGTGTTATCATTACGTGATTACTAATTAATACTGAACGGCTTGTTTTAACAGATACGCAAAGATGTGGTACAAGGGAGTCAGTTTCACATCAGAGCAATGTGCGCTTGTTTACCTGGTGGACACGGCTGGGACCAGAACAACAACGGATTCCTTCTCGGATATGAGCCAGGTAGAACGAGCCAGATAGAGCAGAGATTTATTTTACGTTCACGGACCAGTTCACTTACCAGTTCAAAATATTGTTTTATTTCCAAATTCAAATCGCACTCATATTATTCTTAGACTTGTAGTTTAAATTCATTTTTTTCTTTTTTCTATTTTAAGTAATTCAGTTTCTTGGTTTTTTTATATTTTTAATTGTATAAGCTTTGTTAAATGAGCATTTCTCAAAAATTTCAGATCGACAATCTTACATCATTCCTTTCGATCAAAAATTATTCATTAATTTAATTATTTTTATTTTTAAAAAAATCATTACTCATAAAACACGTAAAATTAATTTTATGAAACTAAAATCATTCTTTTTATAAAAATGTCCTATTAATTCATTGACTAATGTTGATTCAAATCAGTGGTGACATAAAGTGGTTAAGACAAAATGTTTTAAATTATTATCTCAATAACTATACAAATAGAAATTCTAAAATAAAGTTTCATAAAGAATATAATAAATTTATTACAATTCTTTACTAATAATTCGTAGGATTTTTCATTGAGTGTCTTCTATTCGGGCTCTCGACATGGACCAGCATGTTTGCAGGAAGTTGCGGCACATCTTAGTACATCTCAATATTGGCAAACAGATGAAGGTGTTGAAAATTGGATTATTAACAACGTCCGAGTATCCCAGACTCCCGATGGTCTTGTCAGGTAACAATTAAAGCCTAACTGACGAATTTAAATCACAAATTTAAAAATAAAAAAATCAGAAAAAAATCCGTTAAAGAAAAATTAATAAATGAAATTAAAAATATTAATTTGATCAAAACATTTGATGTTAAATTTTATTATTGTATAATTAAGGAGAATTATGTCTCCATAGAAAGTATCTTATTTCTATTTTTTATCCTAAAGATTTTATCCTAAAGATTTATACATGTCAATTTGTAGACTCCTAAATTGAAATACATATGTACTGGGAAAAATATTATTGTTTTTCCATAATGAACGGATTATATATTAAAGAGATACAATAACTTATAATTTTTTGTTACTTAATATACTCTTAATATAGTCTTAAATTATTTTTGATGTATCTTTAATCCTTTTTTCATAATAGGATTGCACGAAATAGCAATAAGTATCAACTACGTACATCCCCTAGCAATGGTACGGCTTCATTGACGACGCCCTTCCTGCATTGTACTGCGTCCTTAGGACAAACGTCTCATCTGTTTGTACGTCGTGGTGAGCGTCGCATGCATTACGATGGTACTAGCTTTATCGTGAGAAATGCAGGTCACAGCGCTGGCTTTGATGACAACAATCAATTGAAGGTCTACTAGAACAAAAGCTCCGTAAAATGTCTTCTCGCTTAGGGTTTATCTATCTATGAACGAACATCGATGAATATAATCATCTTAGATTGTCAAACGGTCCAAGCATAACTTGGTGTATTGTGACAATTTGATTTCAAATGTTTAATGAAAGTTATGGATCACTTTCGTCGAGGTCTTAAACGAGAATACACATAGACCACAACATTAAACACTTTAATTATGCTCGCGCTTCTACGTTTAGAGATTTACTCAAATCTCATTTTACTAGAGTTTAGTAATTTAATTGAATTGTCTTATCTATCCGAGGCTGATTTGATCCTGCAAAATGTTCAATAAATGATTTTGAATGAATCGAGCATTTTATTATGCAAAATTAACTTTTAATTATTATAATCGTGACATATGTCTTTACAATAAAACATTATATTTGAAGAATGTATAGAAAATATAAGTACTTATTTTCTTAGTATATACATTAACATTCATACTAACATTCATCTTTTTGGTTATTTTGTTTGATTATCTGTGTTACATCTCGGGAAGAAAAATATCACGAAGTTATCGCAAAGTTTTAAGGTGATCCTACACGGTCAATAGTACTGAATATTGAATCAGTAATATTGACAGTACGCATCAATATTTTTACAACCTTACATGATCAGTATTATTGACTAGGGATATATAGGGATGTACCGGATATCTGAAAAGTAAAGGATCTTCTTATCACGAGATCTAGAACATATCAAATTTTCAGACAATTCGACCAAAATTCAATTTCCATAAGATTTGTGCGGGGTCCTTTGATATCATTAAATTGTTGATTTTTTTCTTATACAAATGTTCTAAAAATAGATATGCATATTCATACTATAATATCTGATACATTGTTGCAAAATTACTATCTTTTTCCATATAGGCTCTTTTAGTTTCTCGGAACCGGTCGAATATCCAGAAAATATCGGATATCCGACTCGAAGAAATTGCCTTTTCGGATATCCGATATCCGTTATCCGATACTTTTACGATCCGGTGCATCTCTATATATTTCACTTTTGTTTTACATTATCTATTACATTGTGACATATTATGACTTGGATCCTAATAAAGCAATATTAATGCTCGAAAATTCAGATTACCGTCAGTATTCTATGTCAATAAAATCAACAACACACGGTCAGTAATATTGTTAGTATTTGTTAGTACTGACAGTATTATTGACCGTGTAGGGTCATCTTTGAGCTTATTAAGATCATAATTACAGAATTTCATCCTTTGTGATTACATAGTGTAAATTTTAATTGAACTCAGTTGAACCATGGACTATAAACAAAAGTCTATAATTTTTAAATCTCTCACCTTATTTACATTGAAATTGATATTTGAATTAATTCTTGAGTTATAATTTTTTGCAGCTTTTATAAAGCAGCGCTGAGTTCACGTATCTTCTTGCTCCGTTTCCGATTCTTCTTCAGATTGTAGTCCTTTTTCAAATGCTCGGCCTATCTTGGATAAGACCTGATTTTTGCGAACTCTGATACTGCAGAAAAATTATCATTACAATGCTTCAACTTTTAATATTTTTTTATTTAGTTTAAAATCAAGGTGAATAGGTCCCTCTTTAAGTATATAATAAAAAAATTGCACATCTTTAAAATAAAATTACAAAAAACGTTCACTTATACAGGCTGCGTTTCGTTATTCATTGTAAGTACTAAAAATCTATAATGCACATTACGCATATCATACATTTTCAGTGCTCACAGTAAATAACGGAACGCAGTTACAATTACATATCTTAGATCGCTAAGTAAAGCAATTATTTTTTTTAACAATACGAAAAAGAATTTAAAAAATTAGTAAGTTGGTAATACATAAGATTATGACAATAGAAAGAGTAATTTTTATACGATGAAAATTCATTCATTTCATTATAAAAGGGATATAATTTATTATAAATTACTTTAAAAGTCCTAATTTGAAAACTTTTTCTTCATATTTCTCAAAACTTGTGTAAAAAGTTGAATCTTTTAATTTTTGTAATTTTTATTTTATATTTCCCTAGTGAAAAAATTTTGATGAAAACCATGAAATTATTTCACGTTTTGGAACATTTCAGCGAAATTGTTGAAAGTTTGCTGAAATTTCACTGAAAGTGAAAAATCGCTCAAATTGAACTGAAATTTTTTTGAAATTTTATTGAAATTTCTCTGAAATTTTTGCTGAAACTTCTCTAAAATTTTGCTGAAAATGAATTTTTCAGCTAAAAAAATCGCTAAAATTAAACTAAAATTTTTCTGAAAAGTGTTCTATAATGTGGAATAATTTCAGCGAAATTTTTTTATCAGGATTTTGATGTATCTTTTATGAAATCATTATTTTTGCGAACTTGTGTCACTTTCATCGAATTAAAGCTATTGACCATAAAATATCTTTAGAAGATATCAGAAATGAGAAAACACATAATGAAAATTCTTGCAAAATATATTAAAATAGAAATATTGTATTTTTCAATAATATTTGCATCTGATACGGTATATTTATAAAATATACCAAAACTCTCTTTTTATCTCGCAATAGAATAAAACGTATTATCTCAAAGCGACAGCTATTATATAATTTATTTCGTTTTCCGGTTAGATAATTCAAATATATAGTTATTTATTGATTATTAAAACATAAATTTCGGAATATTTTATAAATATATTCTATAATATGAATTGCAAATGTTCCTTTATTAAAAAGCAAGAATTTTCATATATTTTTCCTGTTTTTGACGTCACAATCCAAATGACCGCGTGAATAGTCACGAGCCTCAAGAAATTACTTACCGTTTTTGACCTTTCTGAACAGTTTCGGTCAATGCCGCTGCTGCTGATGCTGTTGATGGCTTACTACTACTAGGGTTTTTCACATCGAATGATTTAACAAATATTCTACTTTCCGACTGTATTGTACGAATGTTATCAACAATATTGTCTGCTATGCTAGCATCATAAAGTTGCAAGCTAGAATCTCCTTCCGCATCGTACAAAGTACGCTTCTTTTCTTCATAGACCTTACTTAGCTTGCTAATAGTCGATAACAACTTCTCTGGTGCCGCTAATTCTTTAATTTCTGGCATCAAATTAACATCCAGCTTGGGCTGTTCTTGCTTTTCATAGAAATGTCTCTCGATACCATACTGTGAGCAAAAAAAATGCTCTCATGTTAAAAACATAATTTTTAATAAATATAAATAAGGTTTTTCTCTCGTAAAAAATTTTACGAATCGCTATTTCAATACTTATACTCATCGACATGCTAAAAGTTTCCTGAAGAAGAGATTTCTCGTAGATTTTTGCGCTGAAAACGATGCTGTCCTTAAAATTTACCTATCACGTCACATTTTTTAGAAAAATAGCAACGTGTATTTGTATGCGCGTGTATGCCCACCCATCTGCACTGCATGTTAAAGTGCGAAAGTCCGAAAATTTAACAGCAGAAGAGATTGTACTTTATCCAATAAATTTACCGTTAATTACTGTCAAATTACTTTTAAGAGAGAAAATTATAATAGAATATGTTATAAATAATTATTTATAATAGGTATTTATATTAGTTTTTATATTAGCTTCATTATAACTTAGAAATAATTTAAACAGTCATTAATGGTCTCTTCTGCTGTTAAGTTTTCCAATTTTCATCCTAACATGCAATGATGGATGTGCACACACGAGCACAATACTACAAATACACATTACTGCACGACGTAGGTAATTAGTTTCGTAATAATGGAAATATTTGGTTTAAGTACAATGTTTAAATTTTTACTTAAAGTTTTTTAGAATTTTCTAGCACGTCAAAATCGGCTATGATTTTTCAAAAATCACTAAAAATGTATTTAAAACTTTTAAAACTTCCCCTTTTAAATCTTCTTTTTTTCTCAAAAACATTGTATAATAGACAAATTCTAAGGGCAATATTTTCAACGCTTAAAAATCTACGGAATTGAAACTACTTTCTTTCTTCAGAAAAGTTAGCATGTCATGTGTTATTAACACACAACATATACAGGATGTCGATAATTGTTCTGGCGGAATTCGTGAACATATAGAGCGGACTAAATTTAGAAGGAAAGTTTACCATTTTGCAATTTTCGCAATAGTTAACAAGATATTAATTGCTAAAAATTGCCGAAAATTAGTCTTTAATGATTTTCTACTCAAATACTATCAACAGAAAAACTGCAAGAGACAAACATTGTTTGTAAAAATTTTATTTTCTTCTCATAAAGCTTTAAGAATTTTTTTAGAATTTTTTCAGATTTTTTAATATCGTATTTTCTCATGTTGATAAAAAAAATGAGAAAATGCAGTAAAAAGTTGATAAAAAATTCTGAAAAAATTCATAGAGTTCTATGAGAATAAAATAAATAATTTTCATCTGTTGCAGTTTTTTTATCTGTTGCAAATTTTCTTAAATTTTATGTATCTGCGATTTCTAAAAAAAAACTTCATTAACTCGTAAATTAATGTATAACATTTATTTAAAATTAATTCACAAATGCTTTCTATTTGCACTTTTAATTGAATTCTATCAAATTTTGTTTGAAATTCTAATAAAATTTCTCTAAACTTCATTAAGATAAATGTCCCAGTGACTGAACATGTACCTATGTCCGGACACTTACACAAAATTTATTATTGTTAATCTTAAATGCTTTTTTTATTATTATTTAATTGTATTATAATTTAATTGCATTTAAAGATTACAATTAAATTATAATATTATGTTTTAAAAAGCGTATTTGAGATGAATATTAACTTAAATAAAGTTGTGTAAATGTCCCGACATAGGTACATGTCCAGTCACTCTCTGGAACCGGACAATACCTATGTCCGGACAATTACACGAAACTTTATTTATTTAAATTAATATTAGCCTTAAATGCTTGTTACCTTAAAGATCAATTTGATGAATTAGTCGTTTTTTTGGGTAAATTATGCACTTTAAAGGACATCGCGCTGATGACCTTGACTTTGACATATATTATCAAGGTTATGATCCTGAGTAATTTGTAACAGATTTTAGGTAGCGGTCGTCCTTCGTTAAAAAATTATTAACAAAAAAATTCGAAAAATGGTGTCTTTTTTCTACTATATGAAACAGAATTTTTTTGCATTTTTCAAACTTTTTTGTAACTTTAATAACTTTTTATAACGAAGACCACCACCTAAAACCTGTTGGAGGTCAATCAGAGTCATGACCTTGATAATATATATCAAGATTATCGACGCGGTATCCCTTAAAATGCATAATTAATTGTCTTTTGTCATTAAACATCTATTTATATTAATACTTCTCGTCAGCATAGTTTTCTAATTGTGATCGGACACTGGAACAATTACGTCTCATTGTCAGTGACCAGCTGTTCGGCCATTGATACATTGACACATTCTATTACTTATTTAAATATTTTAATTAATAATTGTTATAAGTGGATTCAAATAATTTTTCCTTGCTCAAGAGAGTCTTGAGTTTTCAAATGAATACAAGTATTTATATCAAAAACTTTTCTAATATTATAAATTGTATTATTTATGATAATCTTAAACGTCCGGTTAATGAGACATTTACCTTATTTCTCTTTTTTCTTTCATGCTCTTTACTAAGTACTGTTAACTAAATTTTTAATTATTGAGAAGTTTTGTCTATAAAGTGTGAATGTTTAAAAATATCGGGCAAGTGAGAATAGCTCCGCAGTAATTGTTGCATAATTTTTTTTACAAAATGTTCATGTATTTCGTGTAATGCTTACATAGAGTTCGAATATGTAATTACATATCTATACGTAGTAAAAGATAAATGTTTAAACATCCGTAAAGAACACTCCTCAAGACCTCCTCAAGACCAAGAACACTCATTAAGACAACTCCGACCTTTACATAATTTATAACTACATTCTTGTCTGCAACGGAAATTGAACTAATTTTGAAGATCACAATCTTAAACCTGATAATTTAAAGCTGCATCCGTTGCACACATTAATAGAATCAAATGTTTTTTGACCACTAAATTATGTTTGTACATCGCTGATGATGGCTCGAAGTGAGCTGAAACGTTCGAACTCTATGTAAGCATTACATGAACATTTTGTAAAAAAGATTACTGCAACAATTACTGCAGAGCTACTCTCACTTGTCCGATACTTTTAAACATTCACACTTTAAATACTGAAAGTCAAAAACATTCTAACGTTTTATCTATAGTTATATTAATATCTGTGATTTAGAAAAAGTATTTTTAATTCAGAATAAAATATACCTCTCTGTCACTAATGCAATGAATAAATATACGATCAACAATCATTTTGCATAAGATATAGTTAGCATCATGATATTCCTCCTGTTTTATTTGACTGTGCAACTCCATTAAGCAACTCCAATCTGATAGAGTCATTCTGATCTTTAGTTGTTTTATTGGCATTTTATAGTAAACTCCATATGTAAGATACAGAGCCCCTATACGTTCCTTTAAACTGGATGCATTTACCAGAAATTGCTTTATTATGCAAAGGGCATCTTCACAAAATGTCGTTAAAGCTGCTTCCGAAGGATGATAACTGTAAATTTGAAAACTTTTGTTTAAAAATTTTTGCAAAATTGAAATCTGTGTAAACTGATTTTCTGATACTTTACAGAGAAGTTTAAAAAAAACCCGTTATTAATATTTTGAAATAAAATTTTAATAAAAAAACAAAGTACATACGCAAAAACCAAACCAAATTGCATTTCTTTCCAGATCTCACAGAAGTTTTGAAAGTGAGTATTATAAGACAATTCGAAGCGCGTTATTAGCGTCTGGCAATCAGTGCGAAAAGCCTCCATTAAGCGCTTCTCTATTAAGAGACAAATATTAAACAGTATAATTATTACTTACAAAAATATTTTCAATTTATAAAAAGATTTTCCTATTGCTTTATATAAATTGTACATATCAATATACAGGATGGTCCATTTAAAATGGAAAAAAAAATCTTGAATATTTATTTTTTATTATATATATTATATATATATATATACATATACATATATATATACATATATATATGTATATATAATATATATATATGAAAAAATGTTTCAGATGAAAATGAAACAAGGAGCAACGTATTTTGATTACGTTATTTTTTTCTAGGCGGAGGTTAAAAAGATATGAAGGTGACCTCCATTTTTTTAAAATGAAATTATATAATAAGGAGTAGTGTCTCTCGTCAAGTATATTTTTGAAATTTAGTACATTAAAATAAAATTTTTTTATTTTATCATAAAAGAGACACTAAAATGTCATGAAAGAGACACTACAGCGTATCCTTTACAGGAAGGAGAACGTTTATATAACAAAAAATTATTTTGTTCAAATAAATTGATATTATGAAAAAATGTATTGAAGAAGAAAATAGATTTTTACAAAATGAGATCATATTCATAAGTACACTTGATGCGTAAACATAAATATATTGCGCATTTTTCTGCCCGATTTATATCATTCAGATATGTCGTTCGTCGTCGTCGTTGTCGTCGTCTTTCTTTATAAAATTTCAAAAAAAATCTTGTCCCCTTGGACAAGATTGGCTTTTCTGCCACTAGATACAATTTTAACTTCATAATACTTAATTTAATTATTAATTATCTAGATTTACATAGATTTACCTAGATTTACATAGGTCGTCTAAAAAGTTTTGAGCCTTATAACATGAAGATGACATTATTCGTCAAAATTTTGTACTACAATCCGTATATCTTTTAAAAAATAATTGTGAAAATTGAAATTACTTTGAACGCTCAGTTGTTTAATAAATCAATGTTTTTGTAAAAATGAAAAAAATCGAATATCGGCATAACAAAAATTTACGAATTGCAGTTCGAATTGATTGAACACTCACCAGATCTGGCAACGACTTTTTTCTGTTTCCTAGGCTCAAAGTTTGGCTCGGATGATAGAGATTTTCATCAAACAAAAACACTTGACATCGATTGGCACAAATGATTGTCAAACAACAACTGAGTGTTCAAAATGGCTACAATTTTCGCAGGTATTTTTTAAAACATGTGCGATTGTAGTACCAGAATGGGTTTTGACAAGTAATGTCATTTTCATGTTCAAAACTTTTCAGATTACTCGTATATGTCTATCAACATATTAATCAATCTATTTATCTTATATATTATAAGAAGGGAGAATTTCGCTTGAATTGGGTAGAAAAAAAAAATTTTTTACATTTTCTTAAAGTTTCACATTTCAAGAATACTCAGTTCAAATATTGTGGCGATATTCGCAAAATTGATAAGACCTTAAAACAAGACCTTAAAACGTGCAGGCTGATAGAAAATAATTCCCGGCTGTTTTGGCCTGCCTAATAAGTACAAACAAATCTAAATAAGTCCCCTTCCTGAAGAGGGGGGCTTTCCCTGAAAACGAATATGCATAGTAGGCAAACGCTCGTTTTATTTTTACTTTTGTAATTAGATATATAATAGATATATATTATAAATGCCCGATTGTAAGAAAACCGAATGATTTTCTCAAGATATAGGACCCATCGACGTTTTCAAAATCAGTGAGCACTATACGTCTGTATTATCAATAAAATTAGCTACAGTTGCGTGTCAGTGCTGCACTACAAAAGTGTACATACACTATGGTATACACTTCATGCTATATGTTTAATTCTGCTACCGATTGACTTCCATTTTCAAATTTTTAATGTCACACTGGCTCTACACCATCTCTTCGAGATCGTGTAACAAAACTCCACTTCGTGCATAAAATTTGCACTACACTATATAGCCACGGAAACACATTATACTGTCTGAGTGTTGCACTGGTAGGCGATAGTGCAGCTAAGAAAAAACGCTATTAGATTACAGAAATATAAAAAAAAGTAGTTGAAAAATCGATATTAATTGCAAGCAGATAAAATTAAAGCTACAATATTTAATAATTAATTCAGTAATAAGCAAATTGGCTAAAAGGCACATTAAAGAGAGTTAAATGTATGTATATTCACATAACATCTGCTCAGTACTAAAAATCTCAGTACTAAAAATAGTCCAGTAATATAAACTGTATATTAACAGTAGAGCTACAATCGATTAGCAAATAATTATTTTAATAATTATGACAACCTCAAAAAAGAGGCCGTGAGTAATTAATACTCATAGAGGGCTACATTAGCAAAATGTGCCATGTTATTGTTTAAATTTGCATAATTCGAAACATATACAGTCAAATAAAATGTTTAGTAGCAAACACACTTAAAAATACATATATTCATGTAATACGCTCAAGTTTAAAAAAAATGAGGAAGTAAGTGTAATTAAATGCTAAAATGTACTTCAGAAACATTTCAAAATACTTGAAAGTAAAAATGCGTTATAATAAATGCTGGCTATTGAGTAATGGTATATTAGCGTCATGGTGTAATGGCGAGCTACTGAACAAATAATTCCATAAGTAATTAGGATTCGCTAAATAATAGTGAAGATAAGGGCGGCCACAATGTATAATACTTCCTTCTCTTCTATATTTTTACTAAGATGAAGAAAGAAAATTTTTTCCCATAAGACACAATATAATTATTTAATTCACAACCATTTTATTAAAACAAAATTTTTGTTTCATCAAAATAGTTCGAATGGTTTTCAAAATTTTTGGGAAAAGCAAAATTTTTTTCAATTGACATCTTTAAAACTAAGTCATTTCAGTCATATAAAGTTTTTGTATCAAAATAATTTTCAAACGAGGAATATTTTAATTTGGAATTTTATTTACTTCGACGTCAATTTGACGCCGATTCGATCAAGTTATTTCTCGATAGATAACTAGTATATAATGATCTCGGAAAAGGCTTATTTTATCGAAAATAGGTAATTATACAGTTTAGGAGCTTCTACTCTCAAAAATCAATAAAATTAGGCTCATTCGACACGTTTTTGCATGAAATGAAAGAATCTGGCAGAAAAAAGTATCGCTTTGCCCCGCGAATCGATATTAAGTGTTGATTCTACAATGAGTCAGTAATCGGTAGTCCTATAAGTCTTATCGATGAAGTTGACCAATAGCCAACTTATACGACTGATTGGCTAATCAAGACTAAGACTTCCAACTACTTTCGACTTCGTTAAAGTTGACTATTGAGATTAAGAAATCTGTCACAGAGGCAAAATGAGGTCTATAATTGTACTGTTCCACATGGGTTTCGACTTCCACGCGAAGTGACTCTCATCCCTCTCCTCTTCTGCAAAGGAGCGCACTTCTATAATTGTAGTTGTTGAAGTTAAAAAATCTATCATGTAAACAGAGGGGTGTATAGACTAGTGCTTGTTAATTCGGGGGTGGCTATGCCACCTCAAACAAAAAAAATATAACATATTCTACCCGCTTGGGATCTAACTGCATAGAAGTTGCAGCCTAGACAGCAAAAGACCACTTTAAAAAGATTGTTTTCATATCCTACTGTCTTCATGGAATAAAAATATTCCAAGTGGACACTGTCTACGCAACTTCTAAGCGGTTAGATCCCAAGCGGATAGGATATTTTTTTTGTTTGGGGCAGCGTAGCCATGTATCTCTGAAACGATAATTATTATTAAATATATATTATTATTAAATATATATTAAATATATATTAAACCATATATCTTTGAAACGGTAATTATTTAGAATACCTCCCTCCCTCTCGTAAAATTTTAATAAAAATGTACTCATTCGACGCGTATTTATTCAAAACGAAAAAATCTGACAGAAAA
Source organism: Acromyrmex echinatior (assembly GCF_000204515.1). Next base: position 217,818 of record NW_011627198.1, read on the forward strand.
ATGCAGTGGTCGACCTTATGAATCTAATTATTAAGCATTAATAAATTCGAGACTTTAGAGGTTACGACACCTGTCATCTCAACTCGATTACATATATTGTATTCTGCTTTAATTACACAAATTCTCTACTTTACAAACACAAATTTACTTCTTTAAAAACACAAATTTAAAAACAAAAATTCAATGTTTCATAAATACAAATCACTGCTAACGCAAAGAATTTGTGTGCTGTACAGAGTAGAGATAACAGATATCTTAACCTCCAAAGTCTCGAGCTTTAACACTTGATAATTCTATTCACGAGATCGACCGCGTTTTTCTATTAGATTCTTTCGTTAAATTCTTAAATTTTCTCTGTTTGAATTTCCGATCTAATCCCCAGGGTCTATTAGTATCGTAAACTCTTTCATTTTGGACAGTTTTGGGTGAATACGCGTCGAATGAGTACATTTTTATTAAGATTTTATGGGGAGATGAGTATTCTCTAAATAATTATCAAATTTTATTCAAAATTTATATATCTTTTCGGTCATTTTCATCTCTACTTCCCAATCCTAATTTATATCTACTTGATATTTTTAAGTGGTGAATAAAATAGTTATAATAACCGTATAATTATCATATATCATATATTATATTTTATATTACAATTTAACTTGACATTACTTACGTTGCGAATTGTGATACTGCATAATTTTATATGGGTAAATGTACAGAATACTACGGAATACTATGCTCACCGGCTGACCTTAAATTATGACAAAAATATTGTATATATACTCGATCGATGTGTTTTTATGTAAAAATGATAGGTTTGTTCGCGTTACTTGAAATCTCTAAACATTTTTGAACTTAAAATGGCTGCATTCAGCAGAGAAAATTAATTAGTTAGGAGCTCCGCACAATAAAAGGAACAAGGAACAGAGAACAGAGAATAAGAATTCAGAAATCATGTATTGTGGAATACACAGTTTCTGATAGGTTGAAATTCTTAGGGGCTCCGCACAATAAAAGGAACAGCGAACAGAGAATAAGAATTTCAACCTATCAGAAATCATGTATTGTAGAATACACAGTTTCTGATAGGTTGAAATTCTTTTTCTGTTCCTTGTTCTTTTATCGTGCGAAGCCTCTTAGCGTTTAGTGATTTTTTAATTTTTTAATTTTAGTTGGTAAAATTTACAGCGAAATGGAACAGCGCATACGTCTATTCGCGTTGCTTGCACTTTTGGCATTCGATATCTTCGCTTTCTCTCTTTTCAAAGCAAAATATGTATCTATCTCATTTTAAGTGCAAAATGATTTGGGGATTTCATGCAACGCGAACAGGATCAATTACAACTTTGCAGTCATTACTCTGTTTTCTTTTCTGCGATTGTGATTGGTCTCGCTGTTCCGCTGTAAATTTCCGCTCATGGGACGCCGGCCTGAGATTAAGATTGTATTCGGCAAATAAAAACTGATCCAGTGAATTTATATTTGGATCAATCGAATAAACTGAACAAGTTCAAAAAAATGTTATATTGGCCTACTTTCCACCGAGAGTTTAAACCGAATCAAAATGTAAGAACTTACAGGGAACTGTTACAGGAGAATGCTCGACTGTAATTGGTTGGCTCTTACATTTTGATCTGGTTTAAACCTCGCTGAAAACTAGGCTTTGTCCACGATCCAAAATTTAGTAACTTTGTCTCGGATCGAAATCTCAGGGGCCCTATTCTTGAAAAATATCACATACGAAAAATTAGAGAAATGTTATAGTATATGTAACGCGTACTGTAGTATTTTCCTAGTTTTTCGTATGTGATACTTTTCAAAAATAGGAGCCCAGATTTCTAGCATTGTGGACACAAGCCTTTAGGATCCGGACTAAAGCTCCGTACATAATGCAAAGGAATAGCGATAGCAATAGAAATAATGGGCGCGTTCAAGTCGGACAAAGCTGCTAATCTGCTCGTCGAGCGATTGAATGTGATTGGTTGGGTCTCTAAGTAATAATCAATCATATTCATTTGCTTGGCAAGCAAATTAGCCACTTTGTCGACTTGAACACGCCCATTGGCTCCTGCACACTGGACGCGAAAACGCTTGTCGCACGGTAAAATGAGACGCGATAATCAATATATTAGAAGCTGTAAGCTTATTGGCTACTTCATCACATTTTGCCACGCGGCAAGCGTTTTCGCGTCCAATGTGCAGAAGCCATTATACGATTTTAACCTATCAGAAACTCTATAGTCTGATAGATTGAAATCTATCAAAAATCAAATACACTAAAATATACAGTATAATATTGTATTATTTAATAGAGAGATACCGTTATTTTTATCGTTATCGCTTTTTTTCGCATTTTGTTAATTTTTGAGTTTAATAGGCCGCTATTTCATTTGTGCGTTTCTGTCATACGGCAAATTTTTCAAGCTTGTTGATTGATTATAAGATTAAGAGATCCGACGTCCAGCACACATTTGTCCAAAACGCACAAATAAAATAGCACACTCGTTAGTTTTAAGGGGCACAATAAAAGGAACAGGGAACAGAGAACAGAGATAAGAATTTCAACCTATCAGAAACTGTATTCCACAATACATGATTTCTGATAGGTTGAAATTCTCTGTTCGCTGTTCCTTTTATTGTGCGGAGTCCCTAAGTTGCACTATGACTAGTCGACTGTTCAAAGCCTCAAAAGCTACAAATGCTTTGAAGCATTTGATGTGCCCCATTAGAAGAAAGAATTTTACAAATTCATCAATTAAAATAACACTTCAAAGCTTTTGTAGCATCGCGTTGACCGTACCCTAGTTCAGTTCATTTGAATTCCAGTGACTTTCCGTTTTAGGAAAAAGCTGAGCTTTTTCTTCAAGATCAGGGTATCAATCATGAAACTTTTTTCCTAGGATGAAAAGTGAAAAATTTCTCCCTTAACTTCAATGGTTAAAATTTTCACTTTTCACTTTCTATCCTAGGGATAAAGTTTCATGATTGATACCCAGGGCGCATACGTATTGATACGCCATTAAGTTAAGTGTTCTGTTATTGGTCGGATTTGCGGCCAATAGACGTAGGGCGCAAGCGACGGCGACTGTCCGTTGTCGCACCGCCACAGGCCACAGGAACGCTCAATAAACGGCGCTAGTGTCTGTCAAGTGTCACAGCCGTTCCCGTCGGTCGACAGTGTTGCGAGACTCGAATCCGGTGATTTAATTAGGAATAACGTACTTCTTTTTTTTAGTAAAATTGTGAAACTTTAAGCAATAATGACCGACAAGAAAGGTAACTATATGCTGTAATCGCGCAGTACCACTTAGTTGCGTGTAATGTACACTGAGAGAAAGAGAGAAATATACACGCACCCACACGGGCGTACGACAGACGCGCGTTCATACACAAGTCATATACACACGTATATGCTCGTTGAGATAAGCCGTACCTCACCACTTGTCACTTGGCTCGACGACTAGTCGTTGCCTGAGGCGACGTCGTCGATGCGACTCCTGGTGCGAACGGCCTATAACGAGTCATGGCGTCGCTTGCCCTTCGTGCATTGGGCTCCGGCCGCCGGGTAAGGACCGCTCGAATATCTGGCCCGGGTTGACAGGACAAATCAATACCGCGCATCGCACTGAGAATACAAAATGGCCTCCGGAGAGTTGTTCATTCTCTTTCTTACGAGAGAGAGGGAGAAAGAGAGATAGAATGAAAAAAGAATGAAAGAGACAAATTTCTTATATTTATATTATGAATTACTTTCGTCGATTCTATTCAGATTATATTTTCGTAAATCTTTCGATTTTTATCATTGTATTTTTTAATCAGTATTTCTGAATCTTCAAATTCTAATTTTTGTAATATTTTCAAATTTATGACATATACATTTTTGCGTTATTGATCCCTCTCGTATTCATGAAATTTTTCGATTTTATACACTCACATCTTTCTCCATTTACTTTGATTCACAAAAGAAGATTGGTAAAATTACCGGATTTTGGCCTGCGATGGAACTTTTTTTATGCATGTTTTCTTGTCAATTTTGATGTAGTGAATTATTTGCAAACATTTATTTCAAACTGATTTAATGAGAACATATTGAAAGTTAAGTCGCATTGAAAGTAGCACAATTTCGTCAAAATCTGGTCTTTACATTACAATTTTCAATATTTTCCATCAGTTTAGCTTGAGATTAACGTTTGCAAATAATTCAGCATATCAAAAAATACAAAAAAACATATGTAAGAAAGGTTCCATTGCTCTAAAAAATTGACTATTTTACTCAATGAATAATCAATATAATAGGTCAATATTGATTAAAACGAGAGAATCTTTCTCTTAAGCGTATTTTTTATTTTCTTTAATGTGCTGAAGCAAACGTTAAGTTTAAGCTAAACATTATTAGCAAAATATTGTAAATTGCAAAGATCAGATTTTGACAAAATTGTGCTAAGTAATTTCAATGCGATTTTCAACATGTTAGATCAGTTTGAATATTTGCAAATGATTCAGCACATTAAGAAATACAAGAAAACATGTATAAAAAAGGTTCAATCATTTAAGCCAAATAATTTTATCCAATAATTTTATCCATCCTCCTTTGTAAATCTGCGTATCTGAATTTGCTTTTTTCATAGATAACTGATTCCTTTTCACAATGAAATTCTTGGAATCCCAGTTATTTGCAATTCTCAAATTTTGATACATTTTTTTATATAATAGCTTCTATATTTTTTATTCCTAAATTCTTGGGCTCTTTGCACTTGAATTGTAATTTTTTTTGTTTTTTTGTAAGATATTTTAATTTCTGTTAATATAAAATACTGCATATTAAAATGAGATGTATCATGAATTCTGAGAGCCATGAATTATTAAATTGATAGGTTTTAACTTTTCTTTCTTGTTTAGTTAATATATATTTTTGATCTGATTTAATGAACATACAGTACAAATTATATATGTATATATTAGTACGTTAGATTATATTAATAACGAGGTCATTGTCAAACTTCAATTTTTTTTGCAAATAACACACATAAAGAATCAGAATATGAATTTTCAATTGAATTATTCAACAAAGATTCCAAGGATATAGATTCATTCTTTTATTCGCGGTTTGTTATCAAATTAATTGTGTGAAGCTCCGGAAGTCATCCCTTTGTATTACTCACAATCAGTGATATTCTTACAGTTGTAGGAGCTTGTTACAAAAAGTGAGAATGCGCAAACGCCGTGTATGAAGTGTATGATTTAAAGGATCCCTAGAGCTTAAGAATCAGAATTTACCAAATAGTTCCGTTGTCGCTAACAATCGAACAGACACTGGAGTCGAGGTGTTCACTTGAGCGTCTGTTTTTGTTTGCTCAAGCCGTTCCAGACGTTACGGATACGTTTTTATTCCTTTCGCACGATGGAACGCAATCTGAAACATTCCTGGAATAGCTTCGGCAAAGATTACTTTCTCATGTTAGCGCCGTAAGAACGGTATATACCTCGACGATGCAACATTTCATTACCGAGTCTGGTCCCCAAAGCAGGTGCTGCGCTCCTATATAAAGCGCAGTATCGTAAGGATATATGTAAAAGTTTAGCCTGTAAGTGGAGAGCTGACATGCGCTCCTTACCATAATGATGATTATTGGTAATGTGAAGATAACACATTATATACTGCTGCGAGTCTGCTACCGTTTATACCTATGGCGATGTAGCAGCTGAGCGGAGGGATAGTGCCTACAGTTTGGCTGTCAATATGTTTGCAGCGGACCATTACAAAGACGATTTGATCCCAGTCAGTAGGTGGAGCTCCGGAGATCGGCGCAGCCTAAGCCACGTATCTAACCTCACCTTACTCTATATATTACCTTAACTCACTACGTGTTTATATACCAACATATATTACGTATACACACACATAAATATATATATATATTATATATAAATATGTATATCTGTTACGTTGAGGCTAATGTAAAGACATTGATTGCTCTAGCTATTGTTGTTTCTCGTGCACTTCTTTACTTTATAACAGGACATCTTCGTAAATGACATATCGCTCCAAGTATCTCCATAGAGAAGCTATTTATTTTTGCATCAAAATAACATTTTTCAAAATAATGGATAGTATTTTGTGAAATAGCTATTGTATTCTATCGAAAAGACCTGATCTGATGTTTTCAGACTCTCGAAAATTCTTGCTGTCGAATCTGATAGTTTTACCCTTCTTTTACCTTTGTCTTTAAAAGCAATCGCTTGCTTTCCGTCAGCCTCAATGTACATAAAAATATAGAATGCACCAGGCGTCTTCCGATTTAGAACAGAAAATGCCCCAAATCGCGGATTACGTGACTTCCATTGCGGCCATGTTTACATTTTGAAGTCTCGAAAGATTCGCGTATTTTTCGAATCACGAGGTTCTCCATGATCCGGAGCCAACGACCGATATATTCGTGACTGTTTCTTCCAGTTTTCTATTCCGAGAAACGTGGCGAAAAGCGGACAAAGTGCCATTTTGCACGCTCTAAGAATTTAACGAGAAAGAGCGCGCGCACGAGATTCAAATCTATTTCCACTCTCATGGCCGTGGACGTCACGTGACGCGTCGCGCTGTTCGGCCGGGCGCTTTCGGAAATCGGAGGCGCGGGTCGCTATATATCCAAATCAATATGGCGTAAGATATTGATATGGGTGTATCAATATTTCGTATACTGGAATTTCGTGATACTGGCTGACTGCTTTATTCTTTTACTCTTTTCCTTTTTTTCTTCGTTATTCTACGCCCGATATGCGCGTGCGCGCACATTCGCTCTCCTTTTCCTTTTTTAATCACGATATTTCTTCATATCCATCAAATTAGGACGTTTATCGGCAATATTATTACGTTAAATTAACTCTTGCGGCGTACAACTTTTATTGGATCTTGAATTATCGATCGAAACTTTTCACCGTGCATGAAATTTAATTATCATTGATGACAGCAAATTAATTTTAGTCTTTTTTGATGTCAACGCGGCTCGTTGGTCGAATCTATCCAAATTGAATTCTTCCGAAATAATAATAAAGTAATTTGTAACAGATTGCGCGCGCGCGTGCACGGCGGGCTTCACGGCGGGTGTACACGAATGCTGTATCTAATTGTAAGCTGGGCGTGTATACTTTTGACGATACTTTTGTCCTCTTAGGAACTTGCTAGCTCACTTTTAACAAATAGTGCATGCGTTGCTTTGAACCGCGTCACAAGTTTCCCGAGTATCATAAACACTATACGGGTATAGTTAGTTAAAAGAGTTGAAAGTCTCGCTAAAATAAATTCAAGAGAAAACTCGAAACAGAAAGAGCTGTGATTAACTATGTGGAAATTTGTGATAGCGGCTGCATGTCTCGTAGACACGTGATATATATAGACGTCAGATATATCATATATCTTTGACTTTCTTCTTCGATGATTGTAGCGTAACCTTAGATTGATTTCTTCGGTAGCTTGAAAGTAGTTTTTAACTTTGAAAGTGTAGTGAGAGAAGCGGTGAATCACGAAACGTAATCTCACGCCTACCGTCGCGCTGCAAGCTCGCTGTTCTCGCGTAGCTGACTTCAGGACAAAGAGAAAAAGAGAAAGAGAGAGAAAGAGAGCGAGAAAGGAAAAAAGAAAAGAGATAAGGCAGCTGTACGGCGGGAAAATTCAAAGTGAAATTGCGTTCCATCCTTAACATCCTTCAGTAGGCTTTTCTGTGCTTCTGTGCAAGTATAAGCTTCGATCTTTCTACGAGTTGTTTATCTCGTATCGCTCGCATGCTCAAAAGAACGTTTTTTCTTCAACGGTGGGGAAAGCGCGATCGTCCGCGTCCTTGGGAGAGGGAAAAGGGGAAACACAAAAAGAAGAATCAAAAGGAGGGACGATCGTGCACCCCGCTGTCGTTTGTATAATCGTGCATGTTTTTTTTTCCTTTCAATATGCTGTTTTAATCGGTTCTCATTATTCGCTTTGGACATTGTTACCTCATCCACGTTCGATCCTCCCTCAAGACGCACCCGTCTCTTTGTCGGCGAGGGCGATCCGGGAGATCGGGCGGACTGGTGTCATCATTTTTAAATTATCGTATTGTGTGATCACCGTAATTTTGTAGATATTTCGGTATCGCCCTGGAAGACTTGTTCGCGTCCCAGACGGTGAAGATTCCTTTTTTTTTTCACATATCGTCTCGAAAAATCGTTGTATTTTATATATATTACAACGTTCGCGTGTTTTTTTTTTTTTTTTTCGTATATAGTTTCAGATTAATTAATCCACCGGTTGATCGCGGCGAAGTCTCTCAGCGTCGCGATCACTGCATGCGCATGATCGATAGAATTCGTAATCATGTACACTGTTAATAGTGAGCTTAAGCGACATAGCATTCGTTGATACGCTAATCGATATAATCGACGAAAGTGTTCTCGCCGACGAGAATTCAGGAATTATCAGCAGCGGAAGGACAAATCTTGGGGAAACACAAAGATTTATCTCTTGCTTGCATTTACTTGTTTCTTGCATAGCTCCAAAGAGATATTCTTAAACGGGAAGCACAGACTCTTACATAACGCATAAGAAAATGTATCAATCGAAGTCCTTCATTTCCTTTCTTTCCGTGAAATAAAGAACTGTGATTGGTTCAATTTCTTATGCCTTATATGTAATGTGTTATGCAAGAGTCTGTGCTCCCCGCTTTAATCTTGAATTTTCTTTCGACAATTTATCGTACGTTTGAAGATTTTTATATAAAAAAAATGTATATCTTTCTCTTTCCTTTTATTATTGGAACTACAAATGTTTGATATTTTTAATTTTTCACTTCACTGATCGGTTTCATAGAATTTGCAACATCTATGTTTCCCAGCTTCTGGTCGTCTCCGCTCGTCTCGAGAACACGTCTGTTGTCCACGGAAGCATTTCGATGAATCGTCGTCCAGCAAAAAACCAAGTTTTGAATTGTTCTTTGTCGGTCGTTTAATGTGGACCGGCGAAAACAGAGATAATTGAAAAAAAAAGACATAAGTAAGAGTATAGTATCGAACTGGATAGTGTCGAACTGCTCATTGGAACTAATCGAAGAAGTGAAAGAGAAAGAGAGTGTGCGTGTGTGTGGAAGAGAGAAAGAAAAGAGCGATAGACACTTTTAACATTAAGCCGTAAACTAGCATTAATATTACAATCGGTTGTGATTGATTCGATGATTGTTTGCACCGTGACACATAGACACTTAAATTGTTATTTCTCGAAGGTTGCACGAATATGCGGATGAACCAGCATCCAGAACACCCACAGAGATTCCTAAACAAATTCGCTTGTACAAGGTGGTCCCAATTTTTGAAATTTTTATCTATACTATTCTTGACAGAATATAGAATAAAAGAATCGAGAGTTTAAAGTGATGATTGTCTTCAATTTCATAATTTTAATCGAGAAACACAAGTATCGAAAATCATCGAAAATTGCAATCTATGCAGTTCTGTAGCTATCTTCATTGTCTGAGAACTTTATTTCCCTAAATCTTTTAAATTGGAGATTTCTGGATTTTTGAATTTTTATGGCTTCTACGCACTAAACGCGGCAAGAATTAGACCGAGTTCAACTTTTTCCGTGCGAACTCGGAAGATATTCTTTCCAGAAAAGTGAGCGATTGATTAACCGCATTGCATCTTGCCGCGGAAGTATGCAGGAGCCGTTGGATTTTCTAAATCTTTGAATTTCCGATTTTTCCTAAATTTTTTCATTTTCCAAGTTCACTTGTTTCTTTTTCGTTTTATAATTATAAGTATTATATAACTGATTTTTCCAGTTTATCATATTCTATTTTTCGAAATTTTACTGAAATTTTACTTAGTTAATACTAGTATCTGTAAATGTACATATATCGGAAGTGAACTATTGCGTTTGTACCACCTGTTACAATTTCTCGTGAAATCACGGCAAAGATGGTCGTGCGAAAATTGTATTGGATCGCTTGTTTCCGCCATTTCGATCGGCTTTTGATCATATCATGAACAATTTGGTATGAGTTGACATTTATGTTAGAGTACAACATGTCTATGCAGCACCAGCGCAATCGCGCGGACAACATCCGGAGGACAGACAATTTTCATTTTTTAAATATCTGCTTTTTAACTTTCCAGTAGTTTTGTAATTCGTAAAAAAATTCTTTTATGTATCTATTTGAAAAACGATTCTTTTTTCCAAGGATTTCGATAAATGTCTTTTGAGAACGTTATTTTATTGATAAAGTCAGAGAGAAATTATCAAGAGAGAAAGAGAAAGAGAGAAAACGAAATTATAAAGGATTTAAAAAAATAAAAATTTCTTAGCAATTTACCTCAAATTCTATATACGCAAATTCTATGCACATTTTTCCTCTCTCCAAAACGTTGCAGCTCAACGTTATTACATTAACGTAGAAATATCCAGAAGGATAATTGGCCTCCCGATGGCGACGGTGCGTGGCGCATGGCGCGGTTTAGATAATTAAAAGAATTAGAGAAAGAAATAGGCGGCCGAACGTCTCGCGACGTCGCGATGCGGCCGGTCGCCAACGTTACTTACTTACTATTACACACGATTCCGAGGAACTTTTAATCATGTTTAACCTTTATCTCTGGATATTTGCAGAAATTTGTGGTTTGCTGAGTCTTGTCACGACTTTTTGAATGTGTGGAGCCCGATATGCATACATAGTCCACCGCTATGTATGCATATATAAATATTATATATATATATACATAATCATCGTACCACTATACTCATTGTATAAATTACACATTCACCGCCCAAAAAAAGAAAATAGAAAAGAAGAGAAAGAGAGACATATAGAGACTCTTCTTCTCGGCTCGACTTGTGAAATCGCATCTCGTCATTGCTGGTGATGATGAGAACGGCGATGATGACGAGAACGATGACACGATGACAATGATGATAATGATGATGTTAAGGCGGACTGCCGTTTTCATATCGCGAGTCCTTCGAATACTTGGGCTTGTTTTAACATCACTTTTTGGAGCAACCGTTATCCTTCGTACCTGGCTTTATTTTAGCTCTGTTTTTGTCGTTTTTCTGTTTTTTGAACACGGTCGAGCCTCGGGATTGATCGATTTGCATTTGGATTAATCTTCAACCCTTTATATTCGAAAACTACACTACTTTTTCAAATATTGTTGGAAATTAAATCTAATATAAATTAAATCTAATGTAAAGATATTGTTGATAAGTAGATTAGAATATAACGGGTTAATGATTGATGAAATGAAACAGATGAATAGATTGTTGATGTTTTGGATAAATGCAGAACGCAATCAAACACTTTCGAAGATGCAAAAAAACAGTATCTAAAAATAATACTAATAAGAATCACAAATCTCAATTTTGGTGCAGATCCAAGTTTGCGAGATCTTTATATAACAAAAAGATGAGCTGACTTAAGATAAATAATTAAGATTAAGAAGAATAGAATTTCTCTGGCAATAGAATTATTCTAAATTTTATGCGATTGAGTGTCAAGCACTCTACACTGCAAAATATACCGATCGATATAACGTAGCCTTATCTTCGTATGGATTAAAAAAAGCATCTATTTGTTGCAAGAATCCAAGACGTTAATAATTTATCTTAAAGATTGCACATACTTGAACGGATGTTTGTTGACGCCTTACTTACATGGATCCCTCAGGCTCAACCTTTTAGACGAATGTATTTGGCTTCTACCTTGATTGCGTAACGCTATTTGCTTTGAGATCGGTTTCGTATTAAATCTTAGTTTTAGAAGTAAAGGTTGCTCAATGACGAATCATTGTTCGAGAATAATCGTCTGAATTTTCTGTGAGCAATGATTTTGAACTTCAACTAACAAAAATTCATAAACTTTTAAAGAACATTCAAATTCATTAAAGGTTGGTATCACATGAATTCTTTCTATTCGGGAAAATTTCTTTATCGAATTATTCTCGAGTGCGATTCGTTTTAACTCCTTGATCGTGGATCCATTTGTGTGGACGATCTATTATCGATCTCGATGGATCCTCGAATGGGTATGGTCCAAGATGATCAACTTCTCGGAAAAAAAGACACTCCAAAAATTGAAAATCGAAATTATCAGATCTAAGTTGATAAAATTACTGGCTTTTTTTTCTACAACTTTTTTAAATTGTATCTTTATTAATAAATATGGATAAAAATTTATATTAGTAAATATGGATAAATATATTCAGTTGCAGTATAAGTATATTTAATCTTTTGTTTCTTATTTAAAAAATATTACTCTACGGAAATTTTCTTCTCTTTAAGTAGATAAGTGGGATGTTCAGAATATCTCAAACAAATTTTATTTTATAATAATATTTTTTAATAAAGTATGTGTTAAATTTACATTATTTTATTGTTATAAGATAGAGGAATGTAAAATATAAAAATAATTAAGCTTTTGGATGATTCTTTTTATTTTTCTTTTCCAGAGAACAAGGTTTATAAGATAATTAGCGTAGAATGCTGTAGCAACCTACTAAAAGGTTAATATCTTCTCTTTATTTATATTTATGAAAAAGGATTTCAAAGATTTCATGTTTGGGAACAAATTTTTAAATAAATGCCAAAATGATAAGCCAAAATGATTAAGAAACACCAGTCACTTGTGTGGATACACAATTTCATAAGAAATAAATGCAAAGATTGAATAGATGTCTTTCGGGATAAGAGGAGTAGTTGGTCATCTTGTAAATGTTTTTATAAAGAAGCCCGTCTGCGCCCCGGCAGTTTACGCCGGGCGAAATAGAGCTCAAGGAAGGCCCCGGGAGCGACAGGCGGGCGCGATATCTTCGGTTATTTCTTTTCACCATTATTTAGTGACTAACATTGTTTGAGCTTTGAATAGTATCTTGATCAAAACGGTGTATGTCATGTGTAAGATATACTTGGGTGTGGGAGTACCACTCTGGAGATCGGCGGCGCATTGGACAATCTCCTTCGATGTGGCGAGAACACGTCTTTCATATTATCTTTGGACACGTTACCTGAGAACGAAACTTATCTCAATGCTATTAATTCTGAAAGAAATATTTCGAATTAATGAAACATCGAAGTGGTTATAAACTAAAACAACTTGTACTTAACAGTAGCTGAAAGTGGCTTTCAAAGAATCGTCTGGAAATGAAATGTGAATTGTACGATGTTCAAAACTATCATCTTAAATTGGGTTTCTTGAACACTTTTTTTCAATTATTCAGCTTGTTATCACAAATATCACTTTAACTTCAACTTAGTTAAACACACATATTTTAATGTGTATCTAAAACTCGAATTGCTGAATTGATTTTGGCTTTTAGCAATTTGTACTATTGTGCTGTAAATCACTAGTATGGATTATACTTATCAAGAAATATCAAATCCCCCAAAAAACGTGAATAATTGAAAAATTGAATTGTGAAAATTGAAAAATTGAATCATTTCTAACAGCTACAAGTAGCTGAAAAACAAAAATAAAAAAAAAATTTTATCGAATTTGTTCAGACCACTTTGATATTGAGACGGTGATGCAGAAAAATGGAACTGGTATGGAACCACAACGAGGAAGAGAATCCAATCGCGCCCCTAATCTCGACGACGCGCTCTACGTGTGCTCGACGCGGACGGGATTTACGATCTGCCAAGATTATGTGCGGATTCCGTTCTTCGGTGCCGCGTCGAGACGCGGACGGATTGCGCCGGCACTCGTCCTTTCTGGCAGTGTGGTACCACGTACCATGTTGGCTTAGATCGAACACACACACACATGCTATTCGCGACCTGCGAATTCAGGTAGAGCTGCATTACGTATTACCTTATGTTACAGCGTATCCGGTGGCGCCGCATCCACCGACCGGCTTTGTTCCCGCGCCGACGCAACCCCCGACTTATGGTGGTAAGATAGATTTTAGAAGATCTTATAATACAAGTTTAAATAGTAACAATTTAAAGTTATACGTACTCTCACAATAATAAAAGGTGAAGAAAAAAGCGCTGTAATCGTTGCGTAATTTTTATGTGTAAATCTTCAATTTACTTGGACGTTTCGACTCACATTATACATATTGTTTATACATATTGTTGAGGACTCAAACGTGAACCGAAACATCCAAATAAATTGAAGATTTATACATAAAAATTACACAACGATTACAACGCTTCACTCTCATTAGCTCGTTTTCTTCACCTTTTATTATTGTGAAATTTTATAATCTCTTACAAATCTTACAATTAGCATAAGACTGTAATAAGTGGATAATGCGGACAACGTTCGTCCGTTTGGATTTTATCTCGTTTCTTTGCCGATTGTTCAAACATGCTACTTTATGTTGGCTGCATTCTGTAATCCCGTAAACACAATAGGTGTAGTAAGCTTTAAGCTTTTAAGGAATTAAACAATCATAGTTAATTGTTCTTCTGACATTCGACTGTGATTGATCAATTTCTTAAGACTAAGATTTACTACACCTATTGGGTGCATCTAGATGCGCAACCGCTCACTGGATACTCAGGAAGCTCTTTCATCTGATTAGTCTATATTTTAGAATTTAACAGAATATGCCAATCAGATAAAAGAGCTCCATGAGTACTCAGTGAGCGGTTGCGCATCTGGATGCATCCAATAGCTGCGTTCAGCAGATTCAACAGTTGAGCACTTGCTGCTATTGATGTATTCTTCACCCAGATTTAAAATGCTGATTAGATCTAAAAGAATACACCAATAAGAGCGAGCGCTCACTCAACTGTTAAATCCGCTGAACGCAGCCAATGTGTTTGCGGGATAAAATGCATGATGTATCATTTTATCCTTAGTTTAACATTTGGTGAATAACGAGAGTAAAATGATACATGCGCATCATACATTTTATGAAAAATAACCGTTATTTTCGAGAAAAATGCAATACAGCTATACGAGATATATCCGAGAAATAAATACCGATATTAGCAAAATATCCAAGTGATTATGAAGGAGTTATCGAAGCTTTTACATGTCTTTTGTTTGCCTACTTTTTAAAATAATTATCTTTTAAATTGAAGACTCTTTCACGCATTATGAATTTCGTCTTCTTTGGATTAAAAGAAATTGCTAAAATAAGAAAAACATGGAATTTGCGAGAAGTGAATAGATACAATCAGAAATTTGGGAAAAATGATGGATTAAAATTGATAATACATATTTATACGGATGTAATGATTTCTTTCTTTTCATTTCGTTTCTTTTGATTATCATTGATCTAGTCTAAATATATTTATCGAATTTTTATATTTTTTCATTTCATTTTTTTGGGCTAATATTACGTCTTTTAACATTCCGTGGAATGAATACATGGACCCGTATTTAGAACACACTTATAATGATGTTAGCGCGTATTTATAGTTTACATTTTATTTATTACAGAAGTTCAGAAATAAAAGCATTTATTTATCGAAAAACGTATCCATTTATGGAAGGCGCGAGCCATGATGTCAGACTTTTGCTAGAACTTAAAGAGAGAAACAGAAAAGGACACAAGAGAAGATTAATTTGAAAATCTTTTGAAAAAAAAATTCAGTCTTAGAAGATTGAAAAAGTGTAAATTTTCTTTTAATTTCCTTGTTGATGCCATCGATAAATTCGAGATAGTTCTGAGAGAAGTTATACTTTCGCGCTGTTCAGGATGATAAATCCATTTCAAAACGAATTAAAGTTTTATCCTTACTTTTAAATCTATCTTTCAAAAGTTGCAAATTCAGACTCAACACTTCAGACTTCAATCCTTTTCGAAACTCATATATAACTATATAACTAATAGCAGCGGTCCACTTCGTGCCCAACTGTGTACCTAATTTATCTAACGCTCAATTTATATTTCAAAATAATTAAAATTATTTCTGAGGCTGACAAAACTGTGACTCATAAAAATCATCTGATTGTTACTTTACTTTTCGATTTGACAATATATTAGACTGTAATACCTACCATCAGTAAAGTAAAATTTCTTGTTAATTTATCGCATTTTTTATTTGACTTATCAAAATGTATTTAATCATTCTGTGACCGCATTTTGAAGTTTTTTTCAATCTTGTCATATTTACTTTTGCTCTTCCTTCAAATGTTTTTTTCAATTTGTATAGAATTTTATATGTTCTGCTATTTTTCTTGATTATTTAACAAATTAGACGTAATAATGCAAGACGATTTATAAATTCGAATTCAATGACCTAAAATTTATAAGAAACAGTTATTCTGGTTTTAATTAATTAAAAAAATTTATTTTATGATTCTACATTATCTTATTTATCCTTTAATGCTCGTCTTTGATTAGTTCCTTTTATTTTGAATTATTTATACTTTGTAAAAACAAGTTTTATCTTAAAATTATATTCTGAATTTTCTTGACTTTTCTCATTCATCTTGAATAGTCGATAGTGGACCACTTTTGTTTTCTTTAACCCATACCATTTATGTTTATTCTACAATGTGCTTTTTGTTGTCTGTTTCTTGATTTTCCCTTTTAGCGGCCACAATTTTATGTCTTGCCATGTGTTTCTTGTTTCGAAGTTCGTTAACTTTTATCTCATGCAATAAAGAAAACGAAAAATGATATAAAAAGAAAAAAAGTAGTAAAAAATAGCAAGAAACAAGATACAAGCATATTGTAAAATAAACTTTATTTCTTCTAATTATATCTGTTTTTTTTTATTGATGAACTCTCTGAAGTGATTGCAACACCGGTGCAATAAGTTGAAGTGAAACAAGCTATAGGTCTGTTCCTTTTAGCTGCATATCTTGCATAGTTGATCTTTTCTTTTTTTTCTCTAACAGAAAAGAAAAAGAGAAAAGATGAATCGTGCAAGAAATTTAGCTAAAAAGGATAGGCCTTATATTTGTTTTACTTCAATTTATTGTACCATATGCACCAATTCAGAAAGTTTTTTCCATAAAAAACAGGCTTATAATACTGATATAATATCACTGATTACTGCTATATCAGTGATTTCAATCTCCAACACTATAATTTGCGAAACTATAGTACATGAAAAAGAATCATATTGCACAAACATCGCGTCTTATTTAATCCGAGAATAATTATATTGCTTTTACATCCCAATTAAAAATTGCTATTATTCAATATGTATTGCATATTATTGATTATTCTACACGATTTGTTTGCATTTAAGATCATTAGATATAGATTTACTCAAATTGTTTTTTAATAAGGAGAAAAAAGAATTAATTATTAAAGATAAAACATAAAAATTGAGCTCTCGAAATGAAAATAACATATAATAATTGGGAATGGTTCACTTGTGCATACTATTGCAATTATCCACTGCCAATCACAACGACTTCTGCATAGGAAGGTCTTTTTATTTTTTTTTTTTCTAGCACTGTGATTCGCTCGTGCGCAATTAACTTGTGCACAATTGATATACACCCATAATAATTAGTTAATTAATGGGCGAATGACAGCAATAACAAGTCGTGATAATTACAAATAGGTATGAATTCTTGATTAGTAAAGAAAACTATCACTGAGCTTTTTCTCATTGCTGGAATGTAAAATCACCTCAGTTAACTATAATATTTTCGGGTTAAATATAAGATCCATAATCACATCTTATTCATATCCGTTATGTATATATGAATTCATCAAAATTATAACAAATTTGATCATTTTAACTATAATATAACATGTGTGTTTTAACTTCAACTAACTGTACGTTACACGTAATTTGCTGACAATAGACTATTATTCTATATATGTATACCTATATATTGAAAGTCTTGAAGTATGATTGAATTGTGAAGATAGTTATTTGACTTAGGGACAAATCTCTTAATAATTTTCTTTTTTGCAATTTATGAGATAGACGTTCCCGCCTGTTAAGTCTTTTTTTTTTATGAATAATTGCATACTAATTGTAGTATTATAAAAAAGTAGTGTGTTATAGGAAAATCGTCCTTCAATGTGTATAATTTAATAATATAGGAGTAGCCTCATACTTATGCAATTTCTTGCACAATCGGTTTTCTGAATGTATATTGTATAAAAAGTACATATTGTATAAAAAAGTACATATATTGTATAAAAAGTAAATGAATAACATATGTACGTTACAATTTTTGAAGTCCGAATTTATTTTGAACTCGTCTAATATTATGTTTTGCTCTGAAAAATCTTTGCAAATCGATGTTTTATTCTAAAACAATATGTTTCTGCAACTCTATTTATAGCCTGTTAGGAAATGTTTCTATAGAAGTAGGTGAAACAGTAGAAAATAACAATATTTCGCATTCGCGTGCGCGTGCTATGCATTTAGTTCTTCCTATAATAATTAGAATTTTTAAAAGTTACGTTATTTTTATTCTAATTAGTACTATATTAATTAATACTATACATATATATGATATTAATAATTATATATATGTATACATACGGTGTTGTGCAATACCTAGGAACACCTAAGTACTGTGACTATGTATAAAAAGTATAGCAAGATAAGGAGGTAGGATTGCTATAGATCTGAAAAACCGAGAAAAGTTAGGGAAATTGAAATCAGTCATAGAAAACCGGGAAAAGTCAGGGAAAAGTGTAAAAGAGACTGGAATTTTTGAACTTTGCTCACAATTCCCTTAAACCCTCTTTTTATTCACAAATAATTTTTTCGATACTAATTTATTTTTTGTTGGCTTGAATTTGCCCCCAAAATTTTATTATGTTACTAAGCTTCTTTTGCGTTTTTAATAATATAAGCTAGCTTTCTTACAATCTTTCTAAATGTTAACATTTTTTACATATTTTATATTTGTCATGGAAATTTTTATCTGGAAAACCTGGAAAAGTCAAGGAATTTCAAAATTCATTTTTTGTGGGATTTTCAACCCTGGGATTTTCAGGTTCTGCATGTAATTCATCAAGGGAACAAAATGAACACTCATATGAAAAAATATTTTGAAGTTTTATCCCAAAAGAGGTCACACCATTTCGAGATATAGAAAAAAAATATGATTTTTCATTAGTATTTTTTTTCTCCGCTAAATCTAACGGATCTTTACAAAATCATAGACATAAAGAGTATCAGAAAGATTAAAAAAAGAATTTTTTTATTATTCTCGGCTCAAAATTTTATTTGTGGAAAATTTAAAAATTTTTTAAATTGCATTTTTTATATAATATGATCTGAATGTTTGACCACTTGTAAAATAATTCAGCAGCTAAATGTTATTATAAATTATATTCGTTATTTTTTTCAGATTTTTAAATTTGATGGAACAGGTCGAACCAGGACCATTAATTTAATTAAAATCATTTTTTCGCTATTTTTCGACCTAAAATATATCAATTCACATACTTTAAGTTGTCCTCAAATATGATTGTTACTTACCTTCGATTCCACTTCTGCAGACAATAAATATTAAAGTTTAAAACTTTAATATTATAGAGTTCGCGTAGGTTAAACGACGAGAATTCCATTTTTTCCTTCAGAAGAATTAATTTAATATTTTAATATTACTATTTTTTAACAATGAGTAAATGTTAATAAATGGATTATTTGAATAAAACTAATTAATGACTTTATAAGTGTTCATTTTATTTTATGTATGTTAAGCTTTACTTACATAAAATATTTAATATTTAATTTTTTTTTTCTTGTTGAATCTCTTATTTTCATTTTTACGTAAAGATGAATTTTTATTGCAAGGATGAAAATAAGAATTAATAAAAGATCAAAAGAAAAAATAAGAGATGAAAATAAATCAATTTCTCTTGACTTATGACATCAAGGTCATGATCTTGAACAACATTCAAGAGTTTTTAACCATTGATCGAACATCTTAAGTAATGCTAATACCGGTAGTACTGTAACTTTCAAACCTTATAACTCGAAAAGTACTTATGGAAAAAATATTTTATTATTATAGTGTTTTATAAAGCTCTTGAAATGCTATAAGAATATAAATAATAAAATAATAAATAATAATAATAATAAAATATGTGAGGTTCCATTTAAGAAATCGATGACGACATTTATATGATCTTCAAACAATCCCCCAAGATGAAATCAATGGCATTATCTTGAAAAGTGTTTCAGAGGATCTTAAAGACGATTAGTCTTTATATTGTAAATAGAACTTACATGCAAATCATTTACGTATCACTAACACATCACTACATTAATATCTTACTTACGCATATACATAAATTTTCATATAACAATTACGTTTTAACTAGATGTATAAGATCAACTTTAAGTGCTTCATACTGTTTCTTCATGCAAACTACTAATCTGTGGACTACTATTTCGTAAATAAAAATAGTTCGTAATTACTAGATCGTAAATAAAGACAGTTTTTATATAAAGCAAATATTATCACAACGTGACAGCTCTGGAGCGCCATATTGGAGAAATGGTAAAGATCTCAATTTCGAAATTTTTTGTCGTTCTCAGCATAGACTCCATTTCACAGACACATATTAATGCGTATACTTTAATGGAAAAGGATTTTCGAATCAGTAAGAGAGGAAAAAAAATAGTTGTTATACAAAAATTATGTGGTTTAGGATGTGGTCGAGTTGCCATTATGAATGCTTCGAAGCATTTGATTAATCAATTGGAAGAAAGAATTTTATTAATTGACCAATCAAAAAATGCTTTGAAGTTTGAAGCATTCGTAGCGGCAACTTGACCGCACTCTTAGTCAGTAATATAGACAGCTTTAGGCTTTTTAATGGAAAAATATTTTCTTATAGTGTTTTAGAAAGCTCTCGAGATAAGTTACAAGAATATGCAATGATAAATGGGGCGTTCCATTTAAAAAATTTAACCTAACCTTTCCCTGACCTTGACAACGTCTTTCAAGATCAAGCCAATGATATCATCTTATGTCCCCCTCAAAGCCATACAACTTTTGTCTGAAACATTTTTTTCTAAGATCAAAAATAAAAAAAGTTATTTGGGGTGGGACATTAAAATGGTACACCCTTATATATATATATATATATATATATATATATATATATACACTTATATGTAGAATTAATACGTATTATATATGTAGTATTAGACGTATTATGTATAGTATATATAATATATTCCAGACCACGTGTACATCTGTTTTATTTTCGCAGGATAAGTCCAATCAAAAATATATTCAGGCAATTTTAAGGTTTAAAAAGATCTTTTTGCTAGTCTTATTAGTTTGACTTTCCAAGGTCAGGTCATGGTTATATTGGTTTTAGCAATACTGTAATTTTCAAGCCTTATAACTCAAAAAGCACTTAATGAAAAAATATTTTGTTATAGTGTTTTGAAAAACTCTCGAGATAAACTACAGGAATATGTAATAAAAAGTGAGGGTTTCCATTTGAAAAAATCGATTTTACCTTGGCAATACCATTCAATGTCAAACTGATAAGAGTAGTAACAGAACTTTTTAAACTCTAAAATTATCTAAACATATTTTTTATTTTTCGGGAGCGTAGGATCAATAAACTAAGAAAAAAGTTCTGTAGAGATATGTTCGTTTTTTGCTTCATTTTGGACAAAATCACAAAAAAGACGAAATGTAGTTGTATTTTTTTATTACTTATTCACGTTGTATTTATTCACTTAATGTAAATATTATTCAAAATGTTAGCTTCTTGCAACAATGCAAGCATTACATCTAATACGAATAGTTCATGTTGTAAACTCTGATGTGGTGATATTTGGTGCCCTGCAGCCTCGATTCAATTTCTCAATTGTTTTGACCATGTCAGCATATTTAACGTTAGAATATGTATGCGGCATATTGTGACAGAAAGTAATTTACTCGACGACTTCTGACGAGTAATTGATGAATTTATAGGAGAAAGGCAGAAATGTAAACAAACAAAAAAAGTTTTCATCTGAAAACGGAATTATTATTATTATATTTTCGTGTACGATTTCAGCGACGATAATATTTCAGAATCAATGTGAGAACGAAGCAACTACGTTTTTCTTTTTTGTGATTTTCTCCAAAACGAAGCAAAAACAAGCATATCTCTATTACTTTTTTTCTTATCGATCCCTTACACACTCTCGAAGTTTTAATATTTAAATTCCTGACATCCTGTATATAGGGTGTTTCAGACCTAATGCACTACCTCCAGATTCTTGAAGTCATTTTGCAACGAAAATTTAATATCATAATATCCAGGCTAAATATTTGTTTTAACATAATAATCAACGTAAATATCAAGAATTAGAAATTCAATCAATTTTATTTTCGTCTACGTAATATTTATATCGATATTAACAAAAAACAACTATTACCTTTTACTTTGCATTGAAAACCCGTACCATATTTGAACGCATATATTTTTGCGCAAATTTAGACGGTATAATTTACTAGCTTTAAATGATTATAATTAAAAAATTATTATATCCTCGATATTTTGATATTAGAATTTTAGTCTCAAAATAACTTAAGAAATTTGTCATTAGCAGGTGGTGCGTTAGATCTGAAACATCCTGTACAGGGTGTTTCATTTTGATTAACACTTCAAAATATTTTAAGATGAGGTATGGGATTGGAAAAAGTTTCATATGAAAGTGATTCGATTTCGAGAGGAATATTGTTTTTTTGTCACTTTGTTTTAGATATCAAAAAGATATGAAAATCATATTCACTTTTTCTAAATAGAATTATATAATTTTTTTACATAATATGATGTTTCTCTTCTAATTAAAAAATAGAATAAAATCTTATTCTATTCGCATTTTTGCTTGTTTTATTGTATAAACTCGATAAATTATTGTATAGTGTACCAAGAAGTGCAATGATATCGCCGTTATATCACTTAGCTGACTGTTTTCTGTTAACATTTTATATGTGAGCATTAATGAGAAATTGGATCGAAATGTTTGCAATTGAAATTATGTTATTTTAAATAAATCGAACTTCATATTGTCATCTTGTGTTAGCTCGAATAGGCATTATTTGATTGTATTGAAAATTCTTATTGTTTACGTAAAAGCATTTTGTTCCACACACATTTTATTATAACTTAAAATACCAACCACATCTAAACGCACGAATTTTAAGCGATATGATTCGCTAACTTTAAATACTTATAATTCAAAAACTATTATAGCCCTGACATACTTGCTTATTTTTAACAATAGAAAGAAAAGTGTCAAACAAAAATTGTTTGATTTCGAGGGACACATAATGAGATATCAGTAATTTTTTTGTAGATGAAGGCGTAGAAGATAAATAAAAATTAAATCTATTTTTTAAATGGAATGATATGTTTTTTTATTTATATTCCGATAGAGTTTTAAGACGAATACGGTGACCTATAATTGAAGGTCATTCAAGGTTACACAAGATCAATTGTAATGGAAAATAAATTATTTTAAGGCACTCTGCGAATATTTTACTAATTTACTTGTTTGCATACTTATCGTTATAACAAGTGTTCAAAATGATGACCCTGAGCATCGATGCATTTTTTCTAAAACGTGTCGATATATTATAGATAACACTGCACAATGAATTTCAGGAAGCGCAACATAAACTCTTCATGTACACTCCTTCATGTCTTCTCTGATTATTGGCATTTTGCTGTATACTTGTTTTAATTTTCCCCACAAATAAAAATCCATAAATATTAAATGTAAAGAACATGCGGCTATCTGTTATTTTCTTATTAATTCAATGATCTCTAAATTTTTTGTTTAGCAATTCAGTAATAATCGTGCAGAATGAGCGTAAAATCTTGTTGGTATCATTGATTGTCGTATGTTCAGTGGAAGATCTAATAATAGTGGCAATATTTCTGTTAAAACTGTTTGCAACTATTTAATGTCTTATCGATAAAATAAGGACCAATTATCTTATTATTAAAAATTCCGACAGACATTTATGGACCAAGGTCTCTACCACTATCCACTTCTCTTAACTAATGTAGATTTTCTATTGACCAATAGTGCATGTTGTCTAGATTTACTTGTCCATCGTTTGTAAATATAGCGTCAATAAATAAAATTTCAATAAATAAAAAACATATCCTCTTCGTAATGCTCATTTACAAAATTGTACACGATTTTGAAAATCATTACCATGTAACTCTTGATGAAGTGAGGAAAGGATGAAATTTATTGGAATGGAGTATTCGCAAAAACACTTTCATTCACTAATACCACTTTCATGTTCAGTTGTTTTTTATTGATATGTGGATTGATATTTGGAGTGCTACAGCAGCTAAAATTCATTGAATTTCCGTCGTCAGTTGCTTTCTTCGTTTGCTTTTATTATCCACACTTCCTATTTCTTGAAAAATTTTTACTTTATTTGAAAAAATAAAACGTGAGGGATGGACACGATTGGGAAACCTTTCAGCATACAAATGCACTACTTCTCTCATAATTTGACGACATTCACCATACATGAAAATCATACCGATTTTTTTATACAACGCATTTTGCAAGACACGTATTTTGATTAATAAAAAAAAATTCAAACTGATCAATAAGTACGGATGCTATGTGCGATTTAATGTTTATTTACATTCAGTGATACACTTGAACGATTACGAACGGTATAGCAACAAGAGAAGGCACGAAATTATTCGAAGCGTGCTTTGAAACAATTTATTTTCCATTACAGCTGACCTTGTGTAATCTTATGATACCTAAATGACATTCAATTATAGGTTACTATATTAGTTTTAAAACGCTTTATCAGAATAAAAAAACATTATTCTATTAAAAAAAACAGATGATTTTTATCTATCCTCTACGCCTTCACCTACAAAAAAATTACTATCACATTATGTGTCCCTCGAAACCAAGCAACTTTTGTTTGGCACTTTTCTTTCTATTGTTAAAAACAAGCAAATTGTTCTATGACTTGTTTTAGATGCTTTACCTTGTATATAATACAGGATGATTATTTTAATTGACGCACTGAAATATCCCGCGAGAAATATAAAATATTCTGAAAAATATTTCAGATAAAAGTTGCTCAGTTGTTAGAGGGAAAGAAGATAGTGACCTTGGTTGACCTTGAGAATGTCCTTAAGATCAGATCACAAAAGGTTACCTAAAATTTCTTAAATTGAAACTTGCATTTTTTTATTTCATATTCATATAGTTCACTTTAAAACCTTTCCAAAACATTATAATAAAGTATTTTTTCATTAAGTACTTTACAAATTATAGGACTTGAAAGTTAACGCTAACGGGAGGCCATTGGAAGTTGTTCCACTTATTTTTATTTCTAAACTAAAATTAATTTATTTTTACGTAAAAATGAAAATAAAGAGAATAATTAACTTCCTTGACCTTGAGCTTGACAAATGTTATGAATGTCATGATCGAACAATATTCAAGAGGTTTTAGCTATCGATCGGACACCTTGGATAATACAAACGACGGCGATACTGTAACTTTCAAATCTTACAACTCGAAAAGTACTTTAACGAAAAAATATTTTATTACAGTGTTTTAAAAAGCTCTTGATATCAACTAAATTCTGGAATCGAAAATGGGGAATTTAATTTCATTAAAAAATTTAAATTTAACCTTGAAAAATTTAAATTTAAGCTTTTTAAAAACCCCTATTATTGACTGTCAGGGAGGATAAGCATAGTTTTTGTCCATTTTTATAAATGTTTTAAAGCAATCTCATTATTTTGTTTTATCCAAATTGTCTTTATTTATAAATGGCACGTAATAAAAATTAACGTATCATTTCTCGCTTCTGATATTACGATTCAATATGACTGTGACTACTCAGGAGCCTTAAATTATTTTAAATATTTTTATTTGACTATACTTTCCTTTTAGAAAAAACTGTTCATATTATTAAATTATCTGATTAAAAAATTTTATAGTAAATTTCTTAGTCTTATTTCGAAAATGGTAATGTTCACGTATCTTGCTGTATCGAATCATGCCGCGATTAGTAATAGCAAGAGAATGGTGTGTGCATGTCTTATATGAAAATGATTATTCCGATTCTCCATATACAAAGATAGTTGCCGAGGAAACACTTCATCGGATCTCTTAATCCGGACATTAAAAGTATCATGCCTTACAATTGGATTGGAACAGAAATTCATCTGAAGATATAGAAAAAGAAACAAATAACTAATATTGATTGTTGATTAAATGATATTAATTTTTGTTTTAACACTAATATATTTCAAGTAATTGTATGATAATATCGTTTAACAAAAGCGTTCATATTCTTGAAGTTTAACATATATATGTTTAATACTACATAAAGTCAAAGTAAAAATAACAGTTTCATCTTTTTAATATGATCTTTTAAATGTCGAAATAAATTACTATTAATATCAAAGTAATGATATTGTGCTTTTCAGACAATTATTACAACATTGATATAAGAATATAGTATTATTGAAAATTGAAATTATCAAACTTAAAAAAAAAAAGAAAGATTTTATATTGTTGCTTATATGGGAAACAATGATTACGTTGAATAGAATATAATCATTTTAAGTTGCGAGAATAATTTTTCTTCTCTGTGAAATGGCTTATGCAAAAGATAATTTTTGGAAGTATTTTGGAAACGTCTCGACGAAGTTTACAATTTTTATTCAAGGAAAAAATTAAGTTTCATTTAAGAAATTAGTCACTTTTGAAATTTCTTGAAAATAACGACATCTATGACATAATTCACTTCGAGATTATATGTCCTTGAAACCAAACAATTTTTATCTAAAACAAGTTCCTGAGTAGTTACTTCAGCCATATTAATCGAATCATGACGTCATAAGCGAGAACGCTGAATGACACGTTAATTTTTCTTACATGCCATTGTAAATAAAGAGAATTTGGATGAAACGAAATTATGAGATCGCTTTAAAACACTTGTAAAAATGAGTCAAGAGCCAAGACTGTCTTTACCATAGACATATAAGATAGACCCTCGTGCAAGAAAAGATTCAGTACCAATTTCATGACGCGAAAGGTCGGTATTCATAGTCGATTCTTACATTTAAGATTGTCTTAAGTCAATCTCAACATATCGTGAGTCAATCCGAGAACTGTATTAACATCTTAAGATATTATATATATATCTAAGATGGTTTTAAAATAAAAATGGATTATGAATACCGTCCCATATTCGAGTTTCACAGTTGATAATCACTCACTGAGAGACGCGGAGCAAAAGTAGGCGTGGTTTGGCCAAACTGCACACATCATGTTATCCCTTCCACCATGATAGAACTATAGACTATTTTCCCCAAATTTATTGCCAGCACTGAAAATATTACAGTTTACATTACATACACTACAGATTTTCAGTCACAGATTTCTATTATAACACTAGACTGCTAATTCCCCACTTTTTCTTTTGTCAGATAGTATTGTATTACTTGTGCATATTACTTGGCACATGCGCATTGTAAAACCACGCATCCGCAAAATACCATATGTTTATATACTTTCATATACTCGAAGAGATTATATATATACACACATACACACACACACACACACACACAGAATGAACGAAAATCTGAAATGGAGTAAAAAAATGCTCGTATATTTTCTTAAAAAATTAACATAATGTATGGTTTATTTCGAGCTATAATTAACTTTAAATTAATATAATTAACTCGTGGTTATGAACGAAATTTAAAGTAATGAATGATTTAACTGAAAATTAAGTTACAGTAATTACTTAAGGTGTGAATCTGAAATGATCTAAAATAAATAGTAGTGCATATGATTCGTAACAGTTCGTGAAAATTAAAAGTTAGATCGTCATGACATTTTTTATACTTAAAAACTAATCACAAAGTGGCTGGTCACGTGACCTATTGGCATCTCTTTTCTATATATGACTGTTTTCCATTGCGCATTCATTGCGCGCAGGCAACACTTTTATATAAGGAAAAGTGAAGACTTAGCAATCTAGTGTTATAATAGAAGTGTGTGTTCACTGTGTGTGTACTGATAGTGCACTAGACTACGTATTCGCGTCCGCCATTTTTATTCCTTTTCCCACTCCTTTTCCTTCTGTCCCCATTCCATCACTGAGCTGTGACGGATGATGATCATTACAGATTATGATTTGTATGCTTGAAATTTTGTAGCTTTCATTCCATTTTTTCTCAAAATCAATTGAATATCTATCGTAATATTAGTGCAGGACCTAGAGAGAGAGACAGGGAGGGGGAGAGAGAGAGAGAGAGAGAGAGAGAGAGAGCGCGAGTGAGCGTGTGTGTGTGTGGGTGTGTGTGTGTGTGTGTGTGTCTCTCTCTCTCTCTCTCTCTGGCGTTCAGGTTATTTCTAGATTAAGATGCCAAATATGTATGTCAATTTGAAGAAAAGGATTGAAATTTCTCATCTGTAAAGAAGTATAGTGATGTTTTATTCACAAGTCATGTATTTATTTTACAGCAAATTGTCGACGAATATTATCCGCAGGAAATTTAAATAATCAAATAACTTTTTCTATTGATATAGTTTACTACACGCAAGGAATTTTATAAATTTTTTTGTCTTCGTTAATATATAATATTTCAGTTTTTTTTATATCCTTTTTATCTCTTAGTTTTATGGGAAAATTTCGAAGTGCAGAAATACATAAATACAAAACTACAAAGTTTCCAACAGCTTAGAAGCTATAATCTATAACAACGTAACGACCATAACCTTCTCAGTTCAGCGGTGGAGTGGAAACAGAGCAAGAAGTGAGGAAAGGAGTAAAAATGGCGGATATGCGAATATTCACGTTTATAGTGCCTTAATACTGGCAGTCAATTTTGGAACAACCTTAGAGAGAGACACAGTCTAACTGCACATACCATGTTATTCCTTCCATCATACTTGGAGCAAATCGGTAGTGATCGAGTCGGGCTGGTCGAGCGGGTCTTGAACATTCGAGACCTGGGGGTTGATTTTGTATCTTCAAATAAGGTGAAAATTACAAAAGCGAGCAAATTTACTAGGTGTTGACTAATGAAATAATCAGTATTCTAGTAAATTCGCTCACTTTTATAATTTTCACCTCATTTTGAGATACAAAATCGATCCCCTACTCGATTCGATCCGATCCGACCCGTATTTTCCGGTACTCGCGCACCTCTAACATATACATACATACATACATACATACATGTATATATATATATATATATATATATATATATATAACAATTTAATATATAGTTATTTTTATTTTTTAATTTCATGAAATATTTTTATATGATTGTTATTAATTATTGCATATGAATCTGTTATAGATTCTACCATTGTTAGTAATAATTATTTAAAGAGGTATAAATTATTTAAAATTAAAAGATTTAATTGAAATATATGCTAAGAATTCTTATATTATTTTTAATAATTTTAACAAAAAGTCTTTACTGGATATTATTTTTTTATAACGTTTTTATTAAAATTAAATTTAAATAATTATTAGATAAGGATTTTTTTTATGTTTGTTGTTAAAGTCCTGAATTTTTAAAGAATTTACATTCCATGAAGAGATAAACTTTAATTAATTACACGCTATTATTTCTTAGAATGAAAAGTAGCAATTGGAGACAGCATATGAAAGTCAACTAACATAGAAGTATAATAGTATATAAATTTTAATAAAAGGACGTGAGTTATTTAGTAACTATTTATGTATTGAGTCATTTAAAAAGTATCCGCGATTTTTTGTCACTAGATGGTGTTGACCTACTTACTTTTTAGATGACCCAATATATATTTAACGGTTTTTAAAAAATACTGATAAGATCCAGTAAAGGTCAAAACGTTTATTATTATAGTTATTTTGACAAATAAATGTATTAGATATATGAAAATATTCGCAAATTTGAATTAGCGATAGCTTTTATGTTTCATTATTAATTAATTTGATTTAATTTTAAAACTGTTGTATATTATTACTTTTGTATATTGTTGCTCAGAGTCATGATTTTTACATCATATATGTCAAGGTTAAGATAATAAAAATTTCATTTTTATACTAAAAATAAAAATGAGAGGAATAATCTCCAACAGCGACAATTGTCTTAATCTTGATATATGATGTCCAGAATATCATAACTCTGAGCAACATTCAAAAGATTTTAACTGTCAATTGGTCATCTTGAATAATGCAAATGTCGATCACGGTGTAATTTGAAAAGCTCTTAAAATAAACTAAAATAAGAATATGCAATGAAAAAGGGGTTTCATTAAAAAATTTAAAATTAAAAATAAATATTGAAAAAAGTTAAAAAATTTTATATAACCTTGATCTAACCTTTTTAAAGTCAACCAAGGTCATCTTCTTTTCCCCTTAAAACCCTACAACTTTTGTTTGAAACATTTTTCTCTAAATACTCTGATTTCCAAATATTTAATTGTCAAATCTAAGATGGGACACCCCGTTTATGTTGTATAGAATAAATATATGTACATAAATACGTATGTCACACACACACACACGCGCAAGGTGTCCCTTAATTACTGACACAATACTCGTGTAAAGATGTAATTATGTAATGATAGGTATACCAGATAAATAAAAGGCATAATGATATTATGAATTCTAATCATAGTGATATGATAAGATATCATGTGAATCCTATTTTATCTCAAAAGAATAACATATTCTGTGCACGTATGTGTGTTGCTACTAGAAGTCAGGCTAAAAGTGGGAAATGGAATGCTAAGAATAGGGTTGGTTTTGGTTCTAATGCATTAATAAACGAAAGAGATATAACAAGAATACCCTTTTTTTCTTTTAATATCTATTTCAAATGTATTACTCTCTTTATACTGGCTATTGAAAGATTTTGATAATATTCATCAACAGTTGCAGGCGCCGCCCCTTATGGAGTATTTCCCAATCAGCCTCAATTGTACGCGACGCAAGGCCCACCGCCGCCGACGTATGATCAAACTCTTACACATCCTATGGTGAGTCACTCGCATTATTTCGTTTCTATTCGAAGAAGAACAATAAATTTCATCAACAAATATTGATTCTCGTTTAGATGTATCAACCAATGTACGGGCAAGGGTACCCTTTACAATATTACCCACCAGGATATCCCTTGCAATATTATCCGCCGTTAGCTGCGACAACAGCATACTATCCTGCTATGCAACCCGCCCCTGTAAGACCTACTATTATGGTACCTGTAAGTATCAATATGTATTTCTCTAAAAAAAATTATTTTTAGCGAAGTCTAAAACATGTTGTTGCACAAACTTAATTTTTTTAAAATATACATTGCTCCAAAAATTAAAGAATTTACCTGTTCTGCCCTTCAAAAATAGACAATTTTCAAGAGAATATAACTTCATAAAAAATTATCATAATGAAATTATTTAAAAAACATTTTAAAGCTTAAAGTCTTTATTTTTCATATCATTAGTATAGATGATTTAAAGAAAAAATTTAGCTCTTTCTATTTGTTTTTTAATACTGAGCACTGAGCGATATTCCATTTGTCTTCTTTCATCAAAGTCAAACAAACGCTTTTTGTTTGAATATTAAATAATTCAGTGATGAAAATTGTACAATGCTTAAAAAGTACGTAAATTAAAGATAAAGATTTACTCTTTCGAAAGTTGTTTTTGTGTGCAATTTTTAATTCACCTTATGGAAACTTGTAGACCAAGAGGCCACTGTAGTAATTTTGTTACCCATAGAGACAAGTATGGCAACTGGGTAACCTTTTATTTTATGTAAAACATAAAAACAATGCATATATATTTAAGCGCTGTCGCGATCGCTTCAAGAGGAGATGGGCTTTCTAAAATGTCACATTTTGATTTTTGAAAGCGTCAAGGTGAATGTTGTTGTAATCGATAGTTAATACCTTTATTTTAAGACAGGCGGACTCCCGTACCTCTCAGAAGGGTGCAAGGGATACTGCGTCAAAGTGGTACATTTTTTCTGAAAAAAAAAATTAATAGCAACAAAGTTGAATTTTTGTCTACTTAATTTTGATATCAATTATCGAGAAATATGATTCCCATACCTTTTTGGATGGTCACGAAAGCAGCCATACCTACCCAAATATGAACAATTTTACATGGAATAAGAAAATTGTGTTCAGGTAGGTATGGCTGTTCTTGAAATCATATTTCTCTTAGTCTATTGACAAAGTTCGTAAAAAATTTTGAGATTTGAATTTTTATCTATATCCATGTAAATCCGTAAAAAATCAGTTAGATCGTTATTTAAATTACCGATCTGAAAAGTAGAAATTTCAAGCTTTAAAATGTTTTTTTTTTTGGATTATCTCATTATAATAAATTTTAAAAAGTTACATTTTCTCGAAAATTTCTTTTGGAAGGACTATCCGTATTGGAAGGCAATATAAGTGATCTTTCAATTTTTTGACGTAGTGTATATACAATGTATTTGATTTAGGTGCATACACTCAGTTGTTTTTTTAAATAGTTAAACAGTTATTTTTTTAAATAATAAAATTATAAAATATTTTTCGAATAAAAATTATTTTGTGATATACATACATATATAATACATACATATACAATATATATGTGTATGTATGTATATCACAAAATAATTTTTTATGTCATTATATAAAATATATGTGCTTTCTATATAAAGATTATGCATTTCGTGGGTTTTCTCCGTGTCCTGGAATGCAGTATCAGGCTGCTCCTCGCCCTGATGAAGTGGACTGCAAGATTCACGAAACGTAGGCATTCCAAGAATGGATCTGGACACGGAGAAAACCCACGAAAACCCGCAAAAAGCATAATCTTTATATAACTTAAATAAGTTTAAGATTTAGTAAAATGTTTTTAATGACAGTTTTTTAATTGAATAATATATCCATTTTATTATAATTTTGTATTTTTGTAAGGTATTTTATGAACGAATTCAATAAACATGCAATAAAATCACAATATCTCATAAATAATTATCAAAAAATAAATTTGTTATAAAATAAGCTGGAATCGTACAATGTTTGATTTCTTAAATGATAAGCATATATGTATGCTCGCTCTGATGCATTCTAAAATACATTCATGCATTGAAATGCCGAAGACATAGAGCATGGACTGTGCCATTCGTGTATAATATTTATCGATAAAAATGAGAGATAGGACGCGAAGTCTCTATCTCTTTCTATTCAGCCAATTACAATGTGTTAGAAAGAGAAGAAAATTGACCGCTTTCACGCTGCCTCATTTTTGTTGACCACATTTGATATACTATTTAAATACGAATGCTCTATAAGCCGTATTCATAGTTTGTTCTTATTGTAAGATTATCTTAAGTAATATCTTAAGATGCTACAGCCTTCTAATTTGCTTATGACATCTCAAGAATGTACTTAAGACAATCTCAAAGAATTAACTATGAATATCGGCATGCTAATACGATTTCTGTATTTATTATGCACTACTTCGTAGCTTTTATACACTACACTGAGAAAAATGTTTGTTTATATCAACAAGATGTATATGATTAAATGCATTTCGGTTAAACCAAGCAAAATTTCTGAAAATTATTATGACAGGACTTGAGATTTTACAATGGTTGATAGATTATACTACAAATATGTGTTTAATATTTTCTTCTCTCTGTTGGATCTACAAAATTTCTAATTATATTCACTAAACATTACCAAACATTGCCAAAATCTGGAGACACGGTAGTGTCTCGGCGCTAAGCATGGCCGTGCTCTTTTAACGTTCTAGTTAACATCAATGTCAATGTACTCCAGCAGTTCTATTATTGACATTATTGTGCAAGTCAAACAAAGACGAAGACGAACACATATTGTTTAAATTGTTTTGTGTCATGCGTGTTCTTGTAATATTATCCTGTAATGAAGTGCAACGATTACTGGATTACTTATATAAGACAGTTCTTGTTACTAAAGACATACATAAGACTTAAGTAATAAAATACTGTCTTAAAATTATAAGTCAGCCTTTCTGCTAAGACCTTAAAAAAGATATCGGAGTTCATCTCCAAGAGATTTTAATTATTGACATTCCTAATATTTGTTTCGCAGAATGGTTTTGACGGTACCCGGTTCGACGGCATCTCGCAACCGGTGTTGCCACCACCGCCACCCGGAGTGGCCGCGAACGCTGCGCAGCTGGCCGCGATGGCCGGCCATAGTGTAGCCCTCTCGCAAAAGAAGGGCTCGTTCCTGGGAGGAGGAACGGAGGGCGGTTATACCTTTTGGTAAACCACCTAAAACCACCTTTCGTATATACACGTACACGCAGAAAACATACACTCATGTACACGCCACATTAACTGTCGGAAGCGCCGTATTGTTGAAACGACGAGATTATGTAGGTAAATTTCCGTTAGAGTTCTGCTTTTCTCATCTCTGGCAGTTCCATCGATATCTATTAGTATACGTGTGCGCGGACTGATCCCACACACACACACAACACACACACATACACACACATACCGTATACACACAACAATAATATAAAATACACATTTTAACATGATACTAAGGCAGCAACCGTGAGAGTTCCCACGCGATTCATATACGGCGATATTTGCGATCGATAGAAGCGATCCAATGATCTCAAGGACATCGCCGCCGTCTTGGTGATCGATCTGCGCCTCTCATGTACTGTTGAACTGCAGAAAATCGTCCCGGCCGAGGAAGACTCGGACATGACGACGCTCGTCGAACATCCTCGAAAACTAATTCCTCGAAAGCTCATCATTCTGTAGAGAAGTCGGGAGACAGTGAGAGAGCATTATGCGAGTTTAAAGGATCCGTAAAGATCCGAAAATTTCGTGAAAGCCTGGGATCCGAGATACCAAGAATCCACGATTATCGATGACTTGAGGAAACTGTTATTATATCATAGATCTGAAAATTTCAAATGATCAAAATTTTCTAAAATTCGAAAGGCCTCAAAAAACCAGAATTAATCATCACAGTTCTAATTATCGAATCAAAGAAAATATAAATCTGAAATTTTAAAAATCAGAAAACTTGAAATTTCAAAGAATGGAAAATTTCAAAATAATCTCAATTTTGGAGGATTGGAGCATTTCCGAGAATCCATAGATCTGCGAACTCAGAGATTCAAATTGCTATGATATAAGGATTAGAACACGTAAAGATACAACTCTAGTTGAAGGATAAGTAGTGACTTATTTATGATCTCGACTTTCCCAGGATTCAAGGTATCCAGGATCTAACTTTAGTGGCTTCTATTAGTTAAGGTTACAGAGATTCGAGAATTTTAGTTAAATTTTCTTAAATTTAATTACACCGATCAAGCATTTCCGATAAGATAAAATATTAAGATCATCATACATATGTAAGTTTCCGAGGATCTGTGTCTTCGGTAACTCGCGAATTCGGGAGTTCTACAGTGTCGGAAGACCCGAAGGCTCGAAGCAGTCAATGTGCGTTTCCTACGATAATAGTTATTGCGAGAATGTTATTTTACAAAGGACAAACTTTAGTTAGATCAACGAAAGGCAGACTGATGCCACTGACAAGAAACGACATTGTCGTTGCGCTCATCAAAACGGAAAGAAGGAAAGGATCAAGGATAAAGAGAGAGAAGCCCAATGTCGACAATTGTAGAAATTCACGAGACATATTGCGTTGATATTTATATTTAAATTATTGTTATTTAAACAATTTATTTGCAGATCCTCCTTAGAGACAGAATCATCGGTGCGATGTGTTTCAACAATTTATTTTATATCTCGAGAGAGTGAGAATAGAAAACAGAGGGAGTGAGAGAGCGAGCGAGCGAGCGAGAGAGAGAGAGAGAGAGAGAGAGAGAGAGAGAGAGAGAGAGAGAGAGAGAAAGAGAGAGAAAGTGGAATGAATTTTATATCACGGAAAAGCGTGCAATAAGCGTAAATATTGTAACAATAAAAAAACGATATTAATTGAAAAATTGTGAACTTGTTATCACGTGACTTGAATGAGTGAGAAAACAAGAATGCGAGAGAGAATATACTGCGTGTGAGTGACAAAAAAGTATGAACAAATGAGAGAGAAAAGTAAATGAGGATAAACAATGAGTTGAGACAAAAATGTACCACTGCGCGATGATCAATTGTATGTACTAGTTAATAAATGCTATGATCATGCAATTCGTTAATCAGAATTTGTTCTCTTTTGGTCAGCAACAATTTCTTTATGCGTAAAAGTACATAAAGAAACTAATTTTTAATATTAAAGCAGATTTTAAAATAGATAGTTTCAAAACTAGAGATAGATATGTCCAAAATAGGATAGAACATATAGGAGAGTGACGTCGTATGTTCTTAAACTTAATGCTAACTGTTGAATTGTTTTATTTATTACAAATAACATTTATGATAAATTGTACAAAAATATTTTTAATTAATTCCTAAATCTAATTTAATTAAAATTTTTTGTGATTATTATTTATAATTCTGACTGCAGCATTATGTTTATCAATTATTTTTAAATTCTGAAAAATTATCAAGTATCTCTCGCAACTTACATATTTCATGCAGATCTTTTCGTAAGATCTTCCTTTTGTTGTGTAGTCAATTGCGTGATACCAACGATTTTGGGCATTTGATCTTGAACCAATTCCAATTTCAACAAAGCATCCAAATTCTGAATATCATGTTGTGCTTTGCGTAGACTCTGAAAAATTTAGATTTGACAGAAAATTTATCCTTGACAATTACTATATCACGAATACATATCCATCTTACCAATCGTAGTTCGCTATTTACTTGAGGATCTATCTTGGCAAGTTTCTTTTTCTGCACAAATTCTTGTACGGTGAATCCGAGAAAACCCTCCAGAATCTAAAAGCATTTCAATAATTTACGTTTATCAACTCTCGGGAGGTCGCGATCCTTAATATCACGCCAGAGATCACGGTGTATCTGAGAAATACAAATATCTTAAATAAATATTGCATCTTTCACAAAAAAAAATGTGAATGCATGAAAATGTTTTATTTCAATAACAACACTGCAAAAAAGTCTGATTGCATTAAAATTCTGATTGAAAATAGAAAAATTAGAATTTTCTGATAGAATTTATTATAATTCTAATTGAGATAATCAGAATTTTTAAAATATGATTGGATTCTTCTAGTTCGTCTATTTTCAAATAGAAATTTTTCTCAGTGTACAATTTATCAAAATTTATATTTATATTTTATAATAAAACAATGAAAACACTAGGGCTACGAGTCAAATTAGATGTTTAGTGCTAAGAATAATATAAACAATAAAATAATTCTAAACAAACATTTCGACGACTATCGGGTCATTCTCAATATTAGCTTATAATTAAAAGTTGCAAATTATAAAAAATCCCGCACTAATCCTATATGAAATTGGATCCCGGTGAAATCAAATGGTTTTCATATATGTTATAGCTTATGACCTGCTAAAAAAAACGTATAAGTTTTATATAGTGCAAAAAAAAAATGAACAGTTTTTGTGTACGATTTACCTATAGTCGCTGAAATTTGACCATAAAATACTCAATAACTTCTAAACGGCTAATTCAAAATAGATAAAATTATAATGTTTTGAAAAGATCTCAACAAGGAGTATAAGAAAATGAAAGAAAAAGTGGGGGTCTCACTTAAAAAATTCGAGTTAACTTTGCCTTACCTTGGCGACGCCATCCAAAGTCAAAATGATGAAGCCAGCGGCTAGGTCTTTTTAAACTCTACAACTTTTATTTAAACATTTTTTTATAAAACTTGTAGTTTTTAAGATATTTTGCCGTCTCGGAACATTTTATGTTCCTTATATGATTATACCGGGTCTCGGACCACCCGTACATCCCTTTTATCTCGGAAACAGAGCATTTTGGAAAAAAACGTTTCAGACAAAAGTTGTGGGTTCTAAATGATCTATTTAGTGATCTGATCAGTTTGACCTTGATTGACATTACCAAGGAACAATGGGAGGGGGGGAGAGGTCACAGCAATGTCACTTTGAATTTTTTAAATGGAATCTCCTATTTTTTATTGCATATCCTTGTTAGTACACCTTGAGAGCTTTCCACTAACAAAATATTTTTTCATGAAGTACTTTTCAAATTATAAAGCTTGAAAGTTACAGTACCATCGACATTAGCATTATGCAAGATGTCCGACCGACGGTTGAAACCTCTAAATTCAGGATCATGACCTAGATAATATTTGTCAAGATTAACGCCATTGGAGATTATTCCTCTTATTTTCATTTTTGCACTAAAAGTTCATTTTTACGTAAAAATGAAAATAAAAGAAACAATCTCCTTGGATAATCTTGATCTTGATTTTGATCTTTGATTGAAGTGACCTTGATCTTAATGAATGTTCGGAATATAATTCTGAACAACATTCAAGAGATTTTAGCCGTCG
This sequence comes from Acromyrmex echinatior, assembly GCF_000204515.1. The sequence continues at coordinate 256,156 of NW_011627198.1, forward strand.
GTCGGACACTTTGGGTGATGCTGAATGTTGATACTGTAACTTTCAAGCCTTATAACTCAAAAAGTACTTCATGAAAAAATATTTTATTATAGTGTTTTAGAAAGCTCTCGAAGTGTGTTATAAAAATATGCAATCAAAAATAGGGTTCCACTTAAAAAAAATAACATTGCTCTGATCTTGGTGACGCCACCCAAGATTAGATTAATCAGATCACTAAATAAATCATTTAGAACCTACAACTTTTGTCTGAAATGTTTTTTTCTAAAATGCTCTGTTTTCGACATAAAAGGGATATACGGGTCTAAGACACTCTGTATTTAATGCCACATATATTATAATTATATTCCATATGTAATTACATATTATCATATATAATGTCCAAGATATGTACACATGTATAAAACGATACTTTGTTAGAATACGTAGCGTACTCCAGGATCAATGACACGCTAGGAGTCCCGTGTGCGTACGTGCGTGCGTGTGCGTGTGTTCATGCGATATGCAATTATTATTTAATAAAAAATTAATTATTTCTCAATTATTTATTAAGTTATTTTCATCATTCAGATTCTGAGAATTATATTATATATTCAGTACCAAAATATCGTTTTATACATACATGTATCTTGATTATATATATGATAGTATGTAATTATATGTGGCACCATATAAAGAACATCAAATGTTCTGAGACAGCAAAATATCTGGAAAATTATAAGTTTTATAAAAAAATATTTTAGATAAAAGTTGTAGAATTTAAAAAGGCCTAACCGCTGGCTTCATCATTTTGACTTTGGGTGGTCGCCAAGATAGGGCAAAGTCAACTCGGATTTTTTAAGTGTGACCTACCACTTTTTCTTCCATTTTCTTATAGTCCTTATTGATACCTTTTCAAAACACTAATTTTAGATCAGCCGTTTAAAAGTTATTGAGTGTTTTATGGTCAGATTTCAGTGATTATAATTGAATCGTACACAAAAACTGTTCATTTTTTTGTGCTAAAATTTATACGTTTTCTTTAACAGGTCATAAGTTATAACATATATGAAAACCATTTGATTTCACCGGGATCCAATTTCATATAGGATTAGTGCGGGATTCTTTAACAATAATAAAAACCCCATATAATACTCCCACATTACGTCATAATTATATTTTTCTGTGACTTTATAATATGATTGTCTCAACTGTCTTAATAACTCATATAACAGTTACTGTTTATCCAATAAATGGCTGTTTAAAAACATTTATAAATATATATTTATATTTTGTATGTATCTCTCAGATATACCACGATCTCCCGAGAGTTAAAAATATCGATGTTAGGACTCTTGTCGTAGGCTAAGAAATGAGAAAAGAAACTTCTCACGATTTCCCTCTTTCAATAATAAATGACAGCAATAAAAGCCTTAAGAAATCATTTTATCTCACGTACTTCAGAATCGAAACAAACTTCTACACTGGAAGTGTAATCCGTGATCAGTGCTGTTACCGACCAGCATTTACCCTGTTTCGTTAACGTCGAATGGTTCTTCACCTGACCTCTCACTGTCTTATATGTTTTTTCCGTAATAGGCTCGCGTAAGACATCGCGCAAGACATCGCAGATTTTGGAAGCTGGTTGAGGCTTGATGAAATCAGAAATAGTTTTAGTCTCTGGTACTTGCTGTACTCTCGAAGTGTTTACCTTTGGCAAAATTATGAAGTTAAATAAGAAGAGAAAGCAGTTTCAATTAAAAAAGAAAAAATATAAAAATAATTCATAGTAAAAAAAAATACTAAATTATAAATATTATATACCACTGATTTTTCGTTTTGTGCCACTTTCATGGATGTACTTTTTTTAATTTCTTTTGGAGCATTACGATTTGTCAATTTCGTAGACGGTTTTAACGAGAGACATGTTTTAGTTTTATTCATTAAAGGATTTTCACCTTGTTGACTAAAAAATGTTAAATAAAAAAATAAATAACAGATAAATATCGAAAATAATATGAAGATGCATAGAGAACCTCTGTGATTCCTTTGTCTTAATTATGATGTCACAATCATCTAAGTCTAAATCGTCATCAGGAAATTCTGAAAAATTTTGATTCTGAATAGATTTCGTAGAAAGCGATAACTTGCTGTGAAAATTGAGTACAGAAGTTGTTTGTTCAACCGTCGTTCTATCATCCTTAGCAACTTTCTTAGTCTCCATTTGTGACGGCGATATCCGTGAAGATCTTGTTGGGAAATCATTGAACCTAGAATGATTATTTAAATTATTACAGTAAAATTAGAGGACACTACACAGCACGATAAAATTTATTTTTGTAAAAATCAGAAAAATTGTGAATTTTGAAGCAAATTCTTATATAACTAAAAACGATATCAATTGTTACCTGAATTAAATTTATATTAAGAAACTGTCTTTAATACTTACCAATCTTCTATGGGTTCAAAGTCTATATCTTCCAAGGTTTGCATAATTTCATTCGTTTCTTTCCTATCTACTTGTTTGTGATCATACGTATTTCTAAAGTTTTCTTGAATAGCATTAATTTCCTGGCTTCGTTGTTCAATTGTTGTCACTGCTTCCAAGTCAACAGCTTCTTCAAAGCCATCATCGAAAAAACTGTCATTGTTATTAGAATTAGATGCTGTGTTTTGAACATTCTGATTCATGATTCTGGATAATCCATTATCATTATATGGATCGGGGTTTTCAGGTTCTCCTCTGGACAATTGAATGAACATAGAAATCAAAAAATTGGAGTCAAAGAATAAAAAATAATTCAAACTCGAAGAAAATTGGATCAAATCTTACAAAGCTCTTGCCAAGACATTTTCTAGTGCGTTAGATTTCAACAAAGTTTCCACTTCTCCACCAACTTCCTTGTACTTGCCATCTTCTAGGAGAATAACACCACGTCTGCAGTGGATTGGGCCAATTATCATTACCTTATAGCCAGGAAGTAATATATCCTGTGAAGAAACATTTTTAATGTTTTAATTTGATAATCTGGATGAGAGAAAGAGAGAGAGAAATTTGCATTCATTTGAAAAAGCCGTACAGTTATTTGTTTAAGTGAAGTATACTCTATCGCAGTGACATCTTGTACTCCATCAGTTAAACAAAGTTGCATCATTCTTCTACCTTTGGGTTGCCACTCCATCGGCTGCTCTTCTTCCTTTACTTCCAAGTTCTGGTTGTCGATTTTACGAATTTCACAAAGCTGCTTATATTTGGAGCTCGCTATATCGTACATCTTGTCTACCTATATTCATATCAGATGATCTGCATTTGGATGTCTAAGGTAAAAAATATGTGCTATGATAAAAAAAAACCACAAACAGCTCACCTGGAGGATGTAGGTACCAGTTAATACAATGTGTGTCTGCTGAGCCAGATTCCTTGGCAAACATCCATTTTCATTGTTAATCTCCCGCAGATCACTCAGTTGCCATTGGCCCTCTACAAATTCGAAAATATGCTTATCTGTTATCTGTAATAATAATCAATAGAAGTTAATTATCTCGAATATTAATGGAATTAGAGTCTTTATTATTACTTGTATTGCCAATAGCAATTGTAAATTAATAACATGTCACTTTGTATTTAGTTTAATTCATGAAATATATTTGTATTGCATGCGAAATCAGTCTGTAAAAAATAACAGAAAAAAAAGAGCTTATTGTTAAACAATATTGAATCACTGAGTTGTTAAAATTCTTTAACATTGAACCATTGAATTGTTAAAGAATTTTAATAATCAGTGGTTCAATATTGCTTAACAATTAATAAGCTCTTTTTTTCTACTGTTATTTTTTACAAACTGATTTCGCATGTCAAATATATTTCAAGCATTAAACCAAGTATAAAGTGACAAATTATTAAGTAAAATATTTTAATTACTTTTAAATATATTTTTAATTTTAATTCTTATTACAGCACAAATTATAAAAAATTTCGTTCGATGAGATAAGAGTTAACAAGTTATAACAAAACATTTCTCTCGCTCAACATTTCTTCGTCAGAAGATTCAAAATAATAACATGTTACTGTTCCTTAACTTTAATTAATAAAAATATATATAAAACAAAATAAAAATCGACGCGTTCCGCTTTATACATAATGTACCATCTTATCATTGTCGTTTCAAATTAAAGTTAAATTGATGCATTATGCAAAACGCATTCAATTTGGCAATAATTAATAACATACTTCATGAGAAACTTTGTCCCTAATAAAGAATTCGACGCAATCTTTTAGCCACGCGTCATTCATCACATAAAATTTTGCGTTTAATTGGTTTTTTATTCGTCTTAGCAAATTCTCATTCATTTTCGCGAGATAACAAATTCACAATTTTTCAATCAATATCGATTTTTATTGTTACAATAGATTCACGCCCGTTGCATGCTTTTCCGTGATACAAGTAAGAATCATGAGCTTAGTTTCCACCGAGGGTTTAATCCGGATCAGAATGTAAGAACCAACTACAGTCGAGTATTCCTCTGTCGTTCGACTGTAACAGGAGAATACTCGAGTGTAGTTGATTGGTTCTTACATTCTGATCCGGTTTCCAGTGGAAACTAGGCCAATGGTGTGCTCAGTTTGCAAGCGTCTCTCTCAAAATCTCGACCGTCTCTTTCTATGGATGTCACCGAATGTCGCGATTAAGGATTATCTATATATAAAAAAATTATCCAATCGCATTTTACGTGCGTCTATATAGGAGAAATGCGATTGGATAATTTTTTTTATGCATATATTTATACAGCTATGCAAGTTGTGTGGATAGGGCCATCATACACAAAATGACATGAGCTGCATAAACATAGCATAAAGGTTTAAACACAATAGGCAACAGGGAATAACAAGTCATCTAAGTATACAATCATAAAGCTCTGGTGTATATGTTCGACATTATATTCCAGAGCTCTGATTGGACGGCTCATTATTCACTGTTGCCTATTGTGTTTAAACTTTAAGATCGCTAGTAATTTGTACTTCGTATGGCGCTATTAATCTCCCTGATTTACTAAAGGTAGGAGCCAAAATTGAAAAAAAAGAATGTACTCTGTTGATTTTGTTAGCAGAATGAACTCTGTATTTCGTTAGCGGTTGAGATTACGTGTATCAGCTGTGTTCATAAAATATAGAGAATAGGAGGCCAAAGTTACATGGATGAGGTCGTCGAACGTGGTCAAAAGTGGTCATCTGAATGAGTTCGATCGAGATATCGCTTTCGTTCCACCACACCGTTCTCGCAGTTTGCATGGTAGATGTTATATCAATTTTACATAAAGAATGTTCCATTCTTCATGCAGTTTTAATGGGTGCATTCAGTACTATGATCTTGTATCTGTTTGGTCTATATTTTTAAATCTAAAGGAATATGCCCATCAAAGGCAAAAGCTCACTGAGCGCTCAGTGAACGATTGTAATACTGAATGCACCCAATGACAATTTACGTCTTTCCTATTAAGCTGGTTCTATATTAGTTGTAAGTTGATCGCAAGTTTGTTGCGACAGCCAATGAAACGTTGATTTCAAAATCCAAACTTCAGATTGCAATTAATGTAGAACCGGCTTTATTTTCAGAGCATGATGTCAAAGGCTGCGGTCGATTTGGACATTTACGCGCTTTAAGCGTTTGTGTAATCATTTTATCTTTATCGTTCCTTAGACGTAAAATAAGAATAGAAATACTGAAAAGCGCTGAAAGCGTCCAAATCGATAGCAGCCAAATAATGTCTCTATTCATAAGCGACTTCTTGAGTGATTAGCCTTACAGTGACTAATCTCATCAAATGTATTGTGTGTGTACAAATAATAAATTATAAAGAGTTATAAGAAATACAAATACAACATAATTAAAACGTGAATGCAATTAAATGCGTATTCAATAATTTTTATTATGTGTAATTCTAGCTATCCCGATATTCTTACTAATTTTAATCTTAACTGCTGTTGGATACAATTCATAATGTGATTGAGCAATTCTTAATCTCAATTTCCAATGCATAGTCTGATCATGGCTTTAGGGGCTCCGCACAATAAAAGGAACAGGAAATAGAGAACAGAGAATAAGAATTTCAATCAGAGACTATGTATGCCACAATATGATTTCTAATAGATTGAAATTTTTATTCTCTGTTCTCTATTCCCTGTTTTTTTTTAATTGTATCGAGAGGGAACTACAGTCGAGGATTCCCCTATTCGTTCGATTGTAACAGGGAAATACTCGACTGTAATTGGTTGATTCTTATATTCTGATTCGGATTAAACCCTCCCGGTGAAAACTAGGCCATTGTTTCTGACTTAGGGCCATTCCACACAAATTTGCATAGTCGCATAAACAAAATTGCATAAAGAAAATTATCACGTTTCTGTCATAAAGACAAATATAAAATACGATTGAATGATTTATAGATACGTTTTGCGGCTATGTAAGTTTGTGTGGAATAGTCCTTAGGCCGAAATCAAACTATTGGATTACAGATTGAGATCAAAGATTAAAAATTGAAATTTGAACCAATGAGAACAAAGAAGTTTTGGCTCCTTTTATTTTGATTGGTCAAACTTCAATCTTTCCATCTTTAATCTCATTCTTCAATGCGTAGTCTGATTCCGGCTTAAAGCGATTTAATATATACTCAAATAAATAAATATTTGGAACGTACAGATCGAAAGAGTAGAGACGTAATTGCGTGCGTTTTGACGGATATCGGTATATTATTAGGTTAGAATACGAAAAACTAAAAAATCTACAACATAAACATTTATCTGACGGCGCGAGTAATTACCTAACGACATAATCGATGCCGATCTCGCAATGAACATAAAGTGATGATTAATCTTACCGAGCACTAACTTAAAATCTAAAGATCGCAGAGATTTACAAAAAGTTCGCACGCAGAACGTCATGACATCAGAGAGAGAGAGAGAGAGAGAGAGAAGAGCTGACTCGAGTACCGCAACTAACGCTTGCAATGCCACAGTTTTGCGATTCAAACACCATCTACCGAGCACTATCAATACGCATATCAATTCAGAAACCTATCTAGTTCGGCCTCCTATTCTCTATACTTCTTGTAGAAGAAAAAGAGGATTCATGTCAATCAAAAGATAGCACGTTTCTTCAAGTCCAAGTAATGTGTTATTGTGTGTACACTTGCATTTTTTTGTGACAATTTCGTGCTACTTTTTTACTTTATTTACGTTACACGGTATCGGCAAAGATCAGTGTTAAAACTTGGTAATTCATCTTATCTTCGAGGTTAGAACTATATTCTCATCACAACGGGGGTCGAACAGTCAGCTATGTCCGTCTCTCAGATGGAAAGTATCCTTTGAAATTATAATTGTACACTGAAATGTTGTTGAAATGTAAAACGTTTTTTCTTATGAAATTAAATGTAAAACAACAAATTAATATGAAAGCATCTTCAAAAGATATGCTAACAAGGTTTGTTAAACCTAAAAATTCTAAATTTATAATTTATTCTTATACATATATTTGTAACAGTTGATGATGTACTCGTATAAATTGGATTGTAGGTGATATTCAATCTGATCTTATATTCAAAATATTTTTTTGTCTATATCTTGTCATTTTGACATTTAACGTTGGGAAGTCACTCAATCATTATACTTGTAATAAATTTGAAAACTCACTTGTTATTGAAGAATTTAACTCGGCACTTGTAACTCGTGTTTTAGTCATGGCTTGTAACTCATTTTTGGTTACAAATTACTTTTTTCAGTAAGTAAATTCGTAATGGTGCAAGTTATTTTTCTAAGTGATTTTCTCAACTTTTATTTATGACTGTTACTTTGTATAATCATACAAAATTGCAAAACTTTATCAAATTGTTATTATAAAAAGTAATGGAATAGTAACTCTCCTATTTTCTGAAATCAAACTATTTATAATTTATATCAATTTATAAACAAAGCAAGTTATAGTAGAAATTTCCTTAATTTCCAAAAAATACAGAGAATCTATTTAATTTAAAATTTGCGGTGAAAGAATTAGAAAGAAACTCAAAGAAATGCGAGAAGGAAGAGAAGATAGAGAAGACAAAGATCAAGAAGGCAATACAAAAGGGAAATATGGAAGGCGCTCGCATTCATGCAGAGAATGCAATTCGACAGAAGAATCAAGCCTTGAATTATCTTAGAATGAGCGCCAGAGTAGATGCAGTAGCTAGTAGAGTGCAGACTGCATTGACAACTCGCAAAGTTACTCAATCCATGGCTGGTGTTGTCAAAGCCATGGATGCTGCTATGAAATCAATGAACTTAGAGAAGATCTCTGGACTTATGGATAAATTTGAGAGCCAATTTGAGGATCTAGATGTGCAAAGTTCATACATGGAGAACGCTATGTCGCAAACTACGACTACTAATGTACCCCAGAATGATGTAGATTCTCTGATGCAGCAAGTTGCAGACGAAGCTGGGTAGGAATCTATTTCTAATTGTTATTTCAAGTTTTTTATGATTAAGCAAAGAGCTTAAATTCCTGTCTTATATATATATAATACAAAGAGGAATTATTTTAAATATTATTTAAAGCAACAAAAACTTATTACTTTGAATTGTATTTGAAAAAAATTTTATTTATTGGATAGTTATAAAATTACTTGACTTTATTTTTGTGCAGATTGGAATTGAACATGGAACTTCCATCAGGTCAACTTGGCAGTATTGGCACTTCAACAGCAGTAAGCCAGGAGCAAGATGAATTAACACAAAGATTAGCACGACTTAGAGAATAATGAAACTGCTTTAATGTATATTATAATTAAGGTATTTTATAAATTATGTAATATATTCCCAATAATATAATATTGTTATAATAATTATTATAGTCTTATGGCCGAAATTAGGAATGCATCGGATTGTAAAATTATCTGATATCGGATATCCAAAATATTACATCGGATATTTAGAAAGGCAATTTTTCAAGTCGGATGCTGGATATCCGACCGGATTCCACGACAATGTTTAAAAAACAGCTGAATAAAACAAGAAAAAAGAGCAAAATGAAAAAGCGATTATGAGAGAAAAATAGTAATAATGATTATGAATTTAATGTTATCGTTCAAGTTTGATTATCAATAGAGATGATAACTATAGAGAAAAATTATAATTTTGCAGCAATATATAAGAGCATATTTATTTACAAAACATACAATAAATTTATATAATAAAAAATCAATTTAATGATATAAAATTTCAACTAGATATATTCTCGGATACCTAACGATATTCGATTATCTGATCGGATAGCAAAAAAATGCCGGATAATACTTTTCGGATGTCCGATGCATTCCTGATGATAACACATTCACAAACTTTAATATAGTATAAGTCTTCAATATACTATAAGTTCTGAAACACAATAGGTATAATAAGTCTTGAGCCTTAAGAAATTAATCATTTACAGTTGAAAAGAATGAGTATAAAAATAATCGACTTTGATTGATGAACTTTTTAAGATTTAAGGCTTATTACACATATTGATTTTGGGATTTTAGGATAAGACAAAGCAAATAAGAAAGAGGAAACATTTTTAGATTTAATAGTTATATGTGACATACATTAGACTTAAATGAATATATTATATAAAAATGTTATTGGCTATATTGGCTTATAAATTGATGAAGTAGCAAATCCAGACAATTGGTTTATTGATTTCGTTTCACAGTTTTTGTAGAAGTATAACAGCCAAAAATTATTACGCGCTCCTACAAATATTATGGAAAAAATTGTATGGTGTCATTTAAAAAATTTAAGATAACTTTGATTTTTTTATGAAAAAAATTTTTTTAAATATTTTTTTATTGCATATTGTAGCCTGTATAAGACAAATAAATATTCACCTTTCAACTTTTTTTTAAATTGTCGGGTGTCCGAAAAGTCGTGCAGACCGTTTCATTGAACATCCTGTATATATTATATATAATTTTATTTACAATTGTACAGGATGGTCCATGTAAAGTGTTACTTAAGTTAATGATTCTAAAAATATTCATTGCATTAAAAAATTATTTCATGAGAAAGTTTCATGTATTCGCCTTTCTAACTAGGTAAACGAAAATTCGCTTCGTTATCCCTTTGAAAATGAAAGGATACTTCATAACTCCAAATTCTAAATTGTTATATATTTGGAGTCTACGATAAAAAACAAGCAAATTTTATCTGAAATATTTCTTTGAAAAATGTTTCGATCAAAAGTTATAAATAAACATTAAATTTTACTCTCGTTTGGAAGGTGAAAAATTACATGATTTTTAGGAATTTTTTAAAAAGAAATGAGTTATATTATATAATATATTATATAATAATAATATAAAACTTTCTTATGAGACTTTATTTACGTACAAAATAGATAAAAATATTTTTTCATGTTCCTATAGTAGTAATAATAATAGTAGTAATAGTAGTAATATTGCAGCTAGGGCTATAGTAGCCGCCTAACGTAACCTAGATCTGTAAAGTTCCATTGTCACTCCCTGTTTGTTTTTAGTGCAACTAAGCCCAGTTTCGCTCCGTGTATCAGACTTATGAGGTCGTCTATCTTTGCTCCGTCTAGATCTTCGGGTGTTAGAAACATATAGTCCTAGGATTTCTTTTATCTCTCGCAAGCAAGCATAGGACAGCAACACAGAAGTGCACGCTGTCTTTGTTTTTCTCTCCACATAGTCAATAGTTTTTCTACTCAATCAGTCCTATATTGAATGGGTGTGCTCTGAGGGGCAAGTGTCCTGTAAGAAGGCCTATGCCCATTCTCAGTTTTTCTCTTCCCATTGCTGCCAGTTCTTTTGTTCTGGTCAGATTGAGTTTTTCCATAAATTTCTTGGCTCGCCAGCAGCTCTTTGTTTCTTTCCAGGAGTTTAAGTGCTCCCGCTCCGACATTTCTTCGAAGGGAATTCCGACGGTCTGTTTAGCCAGGTCCATTTCTGTCCCCAGCTTTGTTAGCCTGTCTGTTCTCTCGTTGCCCAGTATTCCCTGATGACCAGGGACCAATACTAAGATAACTTGACTTCCTCCTAATTTGTCAAGGGCTTGCATACAGTTCCAAACTACAGAGGTTCTGTAGAAGTTTTTGCAAGTATATTTATAGCTACTCTGCTATTCGAGCAGATACAAATACAGTTCCTGATTCTTCTATCGATCAGGAGTTCTGCACATCTTGAGATGACAAGTACCTCAGCTTGAAAAACCATGGACAGCTTTCCTATCGATGTGTTTTCTTCATAATTGGCGTTGGGGCCGTCTCAAAACGATCATTTGCTCTCAATCCATCTGTATACCATATGTTCACGTTTGGATTGATTAGAAAGTTGGAATCTTGCCAGTCTTCCCTAGCTGATTCGAACCTCCAATTCCATTCGAACCTTAAAGGTTTTTTCCAGTTGGTATTTCCTGGAATCCTATCTTGCTTCAGTGTGAAGGGGGACTTGTCGGAGAGACCCAGCCTAGTGTGGCCAAGTCTGGTTTCCTCCCCCTGACACTTCATCCTGTATACTCTTGCTATGCTGATGATCACTAGGCGCAAGAATGGAAAACTGAGTGCCACCTCCAGCGCCTCGGTAGATGTGGTTTTCATGGCCCCTGTCGCAGCCTTCAGGTATCCCCTCTGAAGGCTCTCGAGCAAGTTCCTCATCTCCATCTTCTTCACCCTTGGCCACCAAACAATCGCATCATATGTCAATCTTGGTAATAATATTATTTTGTATAGCCCTTTTATTTCCCCAGTTCCTGCCCATGACTCTTCTGCAACATAGAGCTTTTTCCTTTTCGAGATGTTTTGCAGCTCAGCTTAGGATCCAGATATACTCCTAGATACTAAGCTAGTGTAGTTAATTACCTTGCCTCAAAGCCTCAAAGGCTCTATTTGTTCGGGCTTGTATTTCCTGATGAAAACCATAGCTAAGGTCTTTTCTGGATTTACTATCAGTTCCCTCGTCCTACACCAATTTTACACGATCATCAAGATTTCGTCCATGCGTTCCTTGAGAGTCGTAAGAAAGTTGCTTCTCCTGACTATTGCTGCGTAGCCATAGATCTGAAAGCCAGATTCTCTCACAGCATTGTAAGAAGCTTGTATCACCAGGCACCATAGCAGAGGAGAGAGAACTCTCCCTTGCGAGCAGCTTGATACCGTACGCCTCTCAATGATGATATTGCCATTTATTGACTGACGGTCAGTTTTCTGTCCTCCAGCATGCTTTGAGTCCAGTTCATAAGTGCGCCTGAAATTTTGTGTCTTATCATGGCGTCCTTCATCGTCGAAATTGAGGTGTTATCAAAAGCCCCTTTAATGTCAATGAAGACGCCTGTATGTAACGTGTATCCCCTTACAGTCAGCTGAGTCTCAACCTCGTTCACTAAGTAGTGCAGAGCTGTATCGGTAGATCAGCCCTTCCTGTAGGCGTACTGGGAGGAGTTCAGCGATCGAATAAGAAGAGCATTGTTTTTCAGATACTTATCAATCAGTCTCTCCAATGTTCAAAATGAAGAAAGTGAGACTGATAGATCTGTAGCCTCCAATGACCTTAATTTTGATAAATGTTGTTCAGATCATGATTCTGAACAACATTTAAGAGGTTTTAGCCGTCGGTCGGATACTTTGGGTAATGCTGGCGATACTGTAACTTTCAAGCATTATAACTCAAAAAGTATTTCATGAAAAAATATTTTATTTAGTGTTTTGGAAAGTTCTCGAGATGTGCAAGAATATGCAATAAAAAATAGAAAGTTCCATTTAAAAAAATTTAAAGTGACATTGCTCTGATCTTGGTGACATTACCCAAGATTCATCACTAAATAGATCATTTAGAATCCCACAACTTTTGTCTGAAACGGTTTTTTCTAAAATGCTCTGTTTCCAAGATAAAATAGATGTGCGGATGGTCTGAGACATCTTGTACATAAATATGGTATGTGTGTATATATATATATATATAGTATAAATTGTAAGAGTAACACTATTACTGGAACTAAAATATAAGAAAAAAATCGAAAATTGTTAAAACGGGTAATGTTTTCAAAAACCGATATTGATTTTGTTACATCCAAACTCCGCATGCATGGAGGTGAACGCAACAGGAACCGAACAATCGTTTGGATCGCGTCCAAGCTTCGGACCGTAAGGGAGTTAGGGGAAGGAGCGACTCAAATGGGAGGCACTTTGCTCCGTCCTGAAAGTCTCGAGGAGCCGGGAATGAAGCGAAGTGCCATCGAAAGGGGGACGAAGTGGAAGCCTCTCTTGAGGTCGCTGAACGGACCACGAGTCGAACAAATTCGTTAAAGGCCGAATCTGAGTCAGTGTGCCATGAGATCGTTGTGTCAGTGCGTTCGTGTGTTCTTCTTTTCGGTCTTGGAAGTGAATTTAAGTGACTGAGGAGAGGAGAAAGTGTAATCGCGGGCTAACGCCTATGAATACAAGGAGAATGTTATTTAAATTAAAATAGTTGGTCTTTTGATTAAAATGACTATTGATCAAAATGACTATTGAGGAAAATCAAAGAGTTCTCCCCGAGGGCTACGGAATCGCGGTTTATATACCGATTCTCCCTTGGTTGGTAGGGATCTAGTTAAGTGGGACACTTTTCTGGCTTCTGGATTGGTCAAAATTTGGGGTATATTATGGGGGAGGAAAGGAGTCTATCTTACATCAACAAGTGTCTGCTTTTTTCTTAAATTATGAGAAAATGCACGTGCAGCGGGTAAAATGAGCGCACGTGCAGTGTCGGCATGGGACCGTCAAACATCTCCCCTGGATGTCGCGTGTCACTTCTGTATTTTATGATCGCGGGCATCGTGAGAATCGTCCGCGACTTCACTATTAGGAAAATGTCTAGGCGTCAGCCTCGCGTTTTCATACTCATATTAATCGTCTCCTTAATAGCGGTGTCCAACGAGAGTGTCATCGATGCCGTATTAGTCCCCCTCCCCCCGCATCCATCGACTCCCATCTTATCTTAACTGACGTTAAAAGATACTGGAGATACTGGAATCTTTGCTCTTAATTTTTCATGAGAAAAATTTTTATTACTTTCTAACTGTCTTATGTATTAACAACTCCAGTCTCCATAAGAAAAAGAAAAAAAAGGTTGTGAGAGTCCGCTGGACGTAACAATTTCCATCTACAAATTTGATTCGCATTTTTTTTTATATAATAATATAGAATAGAAGAAATTCCGTGGTTTCAATAATAAAAAAACATACTGAATGGACATACAAAAGTTCAAGTTAATCGGATCCTTAGTTTCCGAAATATTACGTCAATGTCGTTGAAAAATATTTTGGGGAAAATTTAAAGTTACAACTATATATACGGTTTACTATAATTAATTAATTGTACCTACAGCTATCTCAGCCTAATCAGCTATTCCTGGTATATATAGTAATTCTTCCTCTCGTTTATATAATTGATTTGAGTCGCTGATGCCTATACTCGAGCAATTCGAGTACAAACCTCTTTAACTCTGATTGGTGCTCCAGTTCGCCGTGTATGCTTTCCGATTATTGTCTTTGAATTCGGAAAAAATCGCATACATTGTAGATCAATAATTATTTCCAACATGCCATACACTTTTTCATAACATAAAAGCCTTCATTGAAAATGTAGATAACAATAATTTTATATCATTAAATTGCTGATTTTTCATCATGTAAATGTTCTAAAAATATGCATATTTATATCTTATATATTGCTATAAAATTTCAATTTTTTCCTTACAGACTTTTTTTCCAATATTACATTTTTTTTCGGATATCCGATATCCGGTAATTTTATGATCACATGCATCCCTGCATGTGATCATACTAAAAATGATGTTATTTCAATAATTTTTGGGCCACAATGAATATGCTTTGTTGGTGTTAGACGCTAAATTGTTGAATTACAATAAGTAATTATTCAGTATAATACATTAGAAGTCGACTATAATAATCATTCAATAAGATTTTCGACAGCAAAGCAAGAAAATACTAAGTAAGAATATTCAAGTCTAAGAGTCAAAGCTACATCTTTAATGCTTGAATAATTCAATGTGAATTGTATATATACTATATATGTACATGCATATATACCATATTTGTAGCTATTATTTTAAAGCAAGAAAAGTGAATAGGAAAATGCAGTAAACAGTACTAGAAGGATTTGCATGATCATTTCTTCGAATAATTTCTTCAAAATCTATAGGATTTTGCATCTAGAAGTTTATTACATAAATATTTTATGAATACTTTGCATATAATAATAATAACGTATAATAATAATAATAATAATAACATGTACATGTGTATTACTTATTGTTGCATTGAACTATTCTATATTTACAAAGAGTCGTCGCATTGTATTTTGCTATTAAATAATATTCATTACTTTATGGCTATGTGTATTACTTAAATTATACTCAGCAAAAAATTTTTCATTCACGAATGTATATATAAATATATATAAACATATATATATATATATATATATATATATTCACAAACAGAATTATACATATATAATTATATATGAAATATGTCCACACATATTCAAACATCCTTCCTTAGTTAAATGATTTTTTCTAAAACAATATGAAAATTATTCTTGCAATTATATATATTTTCTAATATTATTCTTTTTTTTTCATAATAAAACAGTAATTTCACAAAAGAAAGAAGAATGTATGGATATGTATGGACATATACAATTATATATTATTATATTTTTATCCATGTTTATACATATTTATGTATATTTATATATATTCATGCATGAAAAATTTTTTATTATTTACGCCATAATTAATTTTTAACTTAACTATACTTAATTTTTAACCAAAATACATGTGCTAACATATTTAATTTATAACTAATAACTTATATTATTTAAGTATTATAATTTTAATTATGTTATAATAATAATTAATATGGTATTTACTGCATTGTGATATTCTTTTACTTATTCCATATTCATTATTGGCACTGTCATTATCCATTTAATTTTTTATTCAATATTTAATTTAAGACAGAAATTATGAAGGTTAGACAGAGAAACTAAGATGCATTATAAAGGGAGCTTTCCAGCAAAGGTACAAATCAACATAAGAGTCATTCCGTCTTTGTTTCTTACTGATTATTGAACAAAGCTAGAATGATTCTTGTGTCAACTTGTATCTTTTGCTGGAAAGCTTCCATAGTGGTTGTGTTCCAAATTTACTGCCACTACTGCAGATGCGACAGTTTACGTTACGTGCACTATAGATTTTCAGTAGCAGTCAATTTTGGAACATAGCCAGTATGTCAGACAAGGAAAACAGAGATGGCGGAGAGATGTATGCCGTAGCTACAGTATAAGTATGCACAGTATGGACACTGAACTTTTTATGTGATCCCCAATTTTTAGTGCGCATTCGTCGATTTCCAACCAGAACTGTGGCTATCTTCAACAAGTTGAAATTGCAGCTTAGATTAGGTTAGGTTAGCTGGATCTTCTTCTAATAAAATACAATATTGTGTGAGACTCGTGGTAAGGAAATCAGACCAAACATGAGTATCTCAGGTGAGAGCCGTGATACGTCGTACAAAGCTTAATTTTTTTTTAATTTGTAAAAGAAAAGTATGCCAAAGGGTTTAAAATTAAGTTTTATAAAAAATTAAATCAAATTTTTTCGGAGATGCTATATTATATAAACTATTATATTTGTATATGATAAAGTATTTTCGTAATAAAGTATGCATGTGTGTGTGTGTGTGTGTGTGTGTGTGTGTGTGTGTATGTGTATTATTCAATACAACTTCACATTTAATTACAATTTTCATGCAATATATTATTTTTTCATACATAATTATTCAATTACAATTTTCACATAGTATTTCATCAATTATTATTTTTAATTTACTTATTACTGTTTAATATTGTTATTATTGTTATTAATGTGAATATTATTTTTATATAATAAGTTCGTTAATATTATATTATTATATAATTCTGATTTAAAAATATACTTGCTATAAACAATTTTCGTGACACGACTGAATTATGTTTTTTTTTTTTTTAGAAAAATCATTCTGTAGCTTTACAAAAACTCAAATTTATAAGCGCCTTTCCAATCCACAATATGGCGATGAGTCATGTGACCTGGGACCCACAACATCAAAGATGCCGACGCTTAGTGTTCATACTGTATGTATTTATACTGTGCCGTAGCACAGACTCTTGCATAACGCATAATAGATAGTGCATAAGGGAATAAACTAATCAGAATCTTTCCTTTCTTCCCATTTCACGGAAAAGAAGAATTAAGCGGGGAGCATACACTTTTGCATAATGCATGAAACATGAAGTATAAGAAAATCAACAATAATTTATTTCACGAAAGGAAGGAAATAAAGGAATCTGATTGGTTGATTTTCTTATGCGTTATGCAAGAGTCTGTGCTCCCCGTTTTTCGATTGGTTCCCTCATGCACTATGCATTATGCGTTATGTAAGAATCTGTGCTGCAGTTATTAGAAAGAGACACCGTCCACCTGCACACACCATGTTATCTCTTCCACCATGGGCCCGACTAATTTCGTTAAAGCAACTGTAACTTCGTCAATAATTTGAATATCGAGCTCGCTCTGATCTTAAAATGTTTCTAAAATATGTACCTTTTAAAATAAGAACAAAAAAAATCAATTTTTTGTAGATGAAATACGTATGATTCCTTAATAGTATCTCGTCGATGCCTACATGTATACATACGTATATGTCCGCCAATGTCCGCCGCCATTTGCAATTGCTCGCCATCGCTCGTTAAGGGCCTGCAGCGCACGGCAGGCACGGCACATGCGATTGCATGCGGTTGCCGTTCCACGCCGTACGCCGTCCGCCCCTCACGAGCCTCACCTATCGACACAGTCTCGCGATGTTGCAGTCGTCGCAAGTCGTTAGAACCCGCCGTCCGTTAACCGTCTGTCAAACGCTGCGTGTAGGTGAGTGGTGACAGTGGTGACACTGGTGATAAGCTGATAAGGCGTGTGTGTATGTGCATGTATGCGCGTGCATGCGTTCGACTCGGTTCAATCCATTAACCAGTTTGGCCTCATGCTTTGCGTGCTCCGCAGTGCCCTGTGTGGAGTACGGTGCGTGCGTCGGTGCAGCTTGCGCTGTATGCGTATTCGTGTGACGCGCGTACTTGTGCGCGCAGTGCGTTGAGCGCCCGAATCGTTACCCCTCCCTTTTATCTTACTCTTCTTCTCCCCTCTTTCGCTCTCTCCGTCCATCTCTTCTCCATATCTCTTTCTTTCTTATCCCTAACCTAACCTAACCTATTCTTCTTTTGCGGCTCGAACGTTCGGCGGATTAGGCCGTGGCGCACGCGACGAATTATTCTAAATCATCGCCAAATAGGATTCCGCATCGGCCATTTGGAGTAACTTGGAGTAACTCGCCGACGCTGTTTCATCGACGGTTAGCGTGTATCGAAGAAGCCGTTGAATCTTTTCCTCCCCTTTCTACTTGCCTTCGCACTGTTCACCTTCGTGCAGCCATGGCCTCCTCCAACCGTGGCATTCAGATCGGATCCGGTTGGTTCCAGACCAAAATTAATCTTAGACCACAGCACCGGGGCGTTCATCTAGTCACTGAAGAAATTCTCAGGCAGGTACCTGAGCTCTGCCAGTTTTCCATTGGTCTCTGCCATATCCAAAGTGAGTACTTGACTATCTGATCTGTACTTGCTTTCATAGATTAACAGATTTAATTTCAATATTCATGTTTATTGCAATATATATGTATAATACATATATTATGAAAAAGAATGAACAAGATATTTCTCAATAATGCGATAAACATTAGATTTGTTTTTTTTTTTTCTATAGTTCTGCATACCTCAGCTAGTTTAGCATTAAATGAGAGCTGGGATCCAGATGTGAGAGACGATATGGAAATGATGCTTAACAAAATAGTTCCTGAAGGTTTGGAGTACAGGCATAGCTGCGAAGGACCTGACGATATGGTAAGTATAATGCTTCTGAAAATATATTTCTTTTAAAAAGTAACATACTTTCAAAATCACTACTGAATGAATAATCTTGTATAAACCAAAATTTGTAGGAAAAAACCTCACATTGGAACTAATGTTATTATCTTTCTTTTATTGTGTTGGTAGATATTTTTGAAATAATGATGCATATATTTTGTCAAATTATATAGATTGATTTGATGATCAAAAATTTTTGCAGAAGAGAATCAATTCTGTAATGTTGACACACACACACACACACACACACACACACAGAGAGAGAGAGAGAGTGTACACATGAATAAAGTGATTAAAAACAAGCGATACCAAATATTTCTGAATGTTTTACAGCCGGCGCATGTAAAGGCTTGTTTCCTGGGCTCATCGTTGAGCATCCCAATCACCGACGGCAAGTTGGCACTGGGAACATGGCAGGGCATTTGGTTAGGTGAACACCGCGATCACGCTGGTAGCCGTAAGCTAGTAGTAACATTAACTGGTGTCCTGAGGGATTCGGCGCGCAGTCCCCTGAGCCCAGTTAGCCCTATCGCGTCTACTAGCAGCTAGGACCACTCGCACCCCCGAAGGCGTGGCAAGCGTCAGCCGCGTGCGTCCACCTCAAGCGACTCGAGCTAGCAGCCGCTTTAAGTCCTAGTCAACTTCTAAGAGTACAATCTATTGAGGAGGAATGAGCCGGATACCTCGCGGACTTACCTTTCGCTCGGGGATAACCACCGTCAGTAGCGATCAACCGTGTCCTCGATGTTTCGCGTCATTCGTCGAGTGAACAGACCGGAGATCGTGCATCGTTCAAGACTTGTGTGCGCGCGTGTATGTGCTTTAGAATTTTATTTGTGTCTCCGATATTGTTTTGCATGAATATTCTTTTTCATTCATGTGATGATGAGCCATTGGGATTGTCTGTCGCCAAAAGTCGGCAAAAGTTTCCTAGACAGAGGAATCCATGGGACGACCTAAGGTTTTCAATCTGGATGTTACCCTTACAACTCAGCAACTCACATTTTAAGGGAACTTTTCTTAAATGGTCACATTAAGATATAAAAAAAATTTGCATTTGGCATTTGAAGATACAAAAGACTTTTAAAGATCTTTTAAAGCTGTTTCTATATATTCCGAGAATTTGGAAGCTATATCTTTGCAACAACTCGAAATGCTTCCCTTATTTTTCATTTCTGGCATTTTGTTTAGCTTGTATATTTGTCACGTTGGACATTCGCAACATACAATAATAATAATAGTAATAATAATAATAATAATAATAAAATAGATGGATATGAAGAGATAGAGAGAACAGAGAGATGAAGAAAAAACTGCCACGGCAGATGCGTGCATTGCACGTGTCTCATGTAAACAAAACGAATTAAACGCTAATATCCAGCACTCTTCCGCTTCGTTCTTGAAGAGAGAAGAAAGTAAAAAGCGAGAGACACTCTAAGGAAAGCAATTTGAGAAAAAAGAGAAAAAGAAGGGAAAGAATACACAAATTTATGCATTCCGGAAACGCGTCCAATACTCCGAATTTACGTAGCTTTATTTAGGAAATCTTTTGTATAAACAAAGTTAACTAATATGAGCAGCCGTGCAAGGACTCACAGTATCCTTTTTTACACTGCTATCTTTGAGCTGTCTGAAAATGAGAGACAAAGGAGAGGGATTTAAAAAAAGCAAGATAAACAAGAGTGAGAGAGTGTAAGGTACGCGTTGCGCACTTTCTAAACCGCTTTAAAAATCATTAGGAGCTCTAAATGAATTGCTCGTGAATACTGATGTTTACATCGCATTGGGGGTGTGTATATGTATATAAGGAGACAAGGAGCTATGATACTCTTACCTGTGCGCGTTTCCGCTAAAGTTATAGGGTATGTTATTTCATGGGCACACATAGCGCGATTATACAGTTTTATGTGAATTATAGCGCATATGCAGAGTGCGCAAAAAATTTAATTATATAAATACTACAAGAGAAAAATTGGCGAAAAACTAAGTAATAACAAGTTATAACAAATGATACTTTTTTTGAGTAACAATTTTTTTAATACAACAGTTTAGAGATTTTATCAATTGTGAACTGCAGTAAGAGTTATCTCTATGAATCATGCGTTAAATAGTATTAATGATTATTAAAAATTATACATTGATATCGTACATCTCATTCGACTCTTTAGCAACTTATGATTTGATCAAATTATATGTCTATATTTAAAAATTATTACTTAATATTGCATGTATTTCTTGTTACTTAATTCCTTGCAAATTTTTCTGCTAAAGGCAAGTTCGAATGGTTTTTATACCATTCTGTATAATATTTCAATTAAAGCAACATTGCTATGTTGCATTGCTCGAAAAATCGATTGCATCAACATCGATCATTTTTTTTTGTTATATTACAGCTACTATAACATACTGCCCCATTGAGTTACGAAAAACTCAATCATTTTATTATTTTCCGACATTAAAACATTTGCAAATTGCGAAATTGTTTTGCGTTACGAGATACAATTTATTAAAGTATTATTTAATTTATTAAAAACATTTTTTAAGGCTCCTGAGTATTCATTCCAGTCATATTGAATCGTAAAGTCATAAGCGAGAAATGTGTCATAAACGACACATGTTGATTTTTGTTGTATGTCATTTGTAAATAAAGAGAATTTGGATGAAATGAAATGAGATTGCTTTAAAACACTTATAAAAAATGGGTACTTATGAAAACTATTCTTATCTCTCTTGACAGTCAGGAAATAGTCGTAAAAAACACGTAAAGTGCATTTACTGGTTTTTACTCAATGCGCATGCGTAGCCTATTTTTATTTCACGAGCCTTTTTCAACTCTTTACTGACTATTAGAGGAGATAAGGAGAGCCTTTGTCCATTTTTACAAATATTTTAACACGATCTCATCATTTCGTCTCATCCAAATTCTTTTTATTTACAAATGGTATGCAAGAAAAATTAATGTGTTATTTCTTACTTATGACATCACGATTCAATATAGCTGAAGTAACTACTCAGGAGCTTTAATAGAATCGCCGTAATGAACTCTCGATTATCAAAAAGATCACTTATTCTAGAGGTCGGAAGTACCTAAGATATCGTTTTTAAAAGATCCAGCACTGCGATGAATTGTAATGTTGGATCGTCGCAAAGATAGCGCGGTTTCAGGAGAGTTTTTAAATTTTTGGCCTTTGGTCTCTTGGAAATGTAAAAAGTTCTAGTCACTTTCAGTCCTCGAGGCTTCGAGTTCTTTGAATAAGTATGCATGATTCTTTTATTTTCTTTTTCGCTCTAAAGATTATGGAAAGAAAAAAACCGAAGGGGTCTTCGCGACGAACCGACACTGAGCTACTTACACTTACATGATGTTATTAACTGCTACTTACTACGAGCTTGCTGCAGCGAACGGGCTGGCAGACAGGCAGAACAGACGTTGTCGTTGTTAGTCGTTAATTCTCAACGTGTATAAGCGTGCAAGAAGAAAAATACGCGTCGTCCATTAAATAATTAAGGCTACGGTCTTCTTCATACTACAAATGCTTCGAAGCATTTTTTTATTGATCAATCAATAAATTCTTTTTCCGATTGATCACTCAAATGCTTCGAAACATTTATAGCTCCAAGAGGATTGAACCCTAAATGGACCTATGCTTTATTAACCCCTTTTACACCGAGCACTCGATACGCGTATTAACTAGTAACTTCCTATTAAATTATTTTAATTTTAGCAATATATTTAAAGAATGATGTACTAAATTGGTTAAGTATGCATTAAAATGAAAAATTAAATACACATATCATGTATATGTTTACACGTAATGTATCACCGAAGTTAAGATAATTCAATAGAAAGATACTACTTAGTACTCATATCAAGTGCACGACGTAAATTAGGTCAATGTAAAGTACGTCTCTTGCTACAGTCCATTTAATGCTATAAATATCAATATAATAAAAATATAATAGTATAAGTGTTGGTTAATCAACAAAATTCTTTCTTCTGATTGGTCAATCAAATGCTTCGAAGCGTATTTGTAGCATTAAATGGACCGTACCCTCTATCTATACAGTTTACATAGCTTAAAAAACATTATCGGAGCTCAAATTATAATATAATGGCTGCGTTCAGCAGAGAAAACTATAATCAGTTAACGCTTAGTGATTTTTTAACATGATTGGTTTTTGTCAGTGATTGAAAAACCTGGATTTTATTGGGTTTTATGCATTATTATTCTTTATAGTCCACTAATAACGCAGGCCGACAAAATTTAGTGGAGGGAGGGTCTTGTACTTTGAACTTTGAAAGATATTTCTGTAGGATTTTCATGCCCTGAAAACGACTGTTATTCGTTTTTTTCCATCATCCTCCATTTTTTAAATAATCGCAAAAACGGTTTTTTCCGGAAATAATTTTTTTATTAATTTTTTCCGGCTAAATAAAAAATACCGAGGTCTGTTTTGCGGCATTTAACTTAGAAATGTTTCAACATTAAAAATATTTTTTTCGATGCTTTTTATGCAAACAGAAAACTTTGGAAAAATCGTAAAAAAACCGGAAAAAATTGACAATTTTGAAATATAAAACCAAATAATTTGAAAGAAAAAAATCATCACGTCGAAAACTTCTATTATTTTGAACTTCTATTATTTTCTATCGCGCTTCGTGGCAGTATTTACTATTATTAAATTTTTATTGAATTTTTTGAACGATTTTTGAATTTTTTAAGTGGGTTTTTTTAGTGGGTCTAATCCAATAAAACTTGCCAGATTTTATTGAGTTGGGTCCACCTTATCAAACCCTGGTTCTTGCCTTTAGTTCTTCGCTGGATTTAAGTATAAAAATCAATCATATTAAAGAATCACTAAGCGCGTTAAGTGATTAGGTTTCTCTGCTGAACGCAACCAATACAATGTGATGTAATGGTACACTGTCGAGGTTATCGTATACGTCGCCCCTTCGAACATACGCAACATGAGGGCGTGGGGGAGATGAGGAGAAGACTCATGCACAAAAGAGAAAACGAAACGCGTTATCTTCGGTCCTCTCTGCTCCTAGTGAGACCTCACAATTGCGACTTTAGGTTCATTCAATAACTAACCAGTTTGTGGTTTAAGACGAGGTGATTAGCGATTTTAATCTGTACACATGCATATTGTAAATAATAACGGTTTGCTGGACTCAAAATGTGAGGATGCATTCTCGAGATTTTAGGAGGTATGTTATATATTCAACGTGATAGGGAGCCATGAATTTCAAATTTGGATTTTATTTAGCTTTTTCGTGGTTTTTAAAATCTTTAATTTTGCTGTCATATTTCAGTTTCTTTTTTTTTGTTTTGAGAAAATTATATCCTAGAATTTTTACTGCAATTTCTTGAATTTTTAGAATTTGAAATTATGTCGATTTGAATTTTCGGTTTCTAGATATTTTCAGGTCTTCGCAAATAATTTAGTTAAATACTAATAAAATATTCTTTTTAATTCTGTTTGAGTAGACAACTCTTGGGAATCTCTGGAAATTTTGTTTACGGGATTGTTTCTCAAAATTCTTAAAAAAAAAAATAGATTCTCGGAGATCGGGCTCCTTCTGACGCGTTGTGAAAACTATAAGAATCACCGATCACTTGTTGTATATGCCAAAAATGGATTTACCTTGAAAGAGATAAAAAAATTCATTTCTAAGCGTAGGCTTTTCTGCTTGCGCGCAGCGAATGCGGATCTAATTATTGCAACGCATGCAGGCTCCGTCAGTCCCTCTTTGCACTCTTGCGTAAGTAAAAATATTTTCTACCGTTTAGAAATAAAGAACTGTTACAACACAAACGTGTATAGCATGTTTATATACGACATTACCAATTATTGCCGTTTTACGTATAAAATGTTAAGATAAAACTGTCCGAAAGTAAAGACTTTAAACTAGGCTTATCCAAAACTCAGTTCGCCAGCTAAACGTGCCCTCTCGATCATTTTGTTGAGCGAGACAAAGAAAGTAAAAAAAAAACAGTTTTGCTCAATGATTGACTGTTCTGTCCTTTTTTGTATTCTACTTGTCTTTTTTTTAACAAATTACGATGGAGAGATGTAGAGATGGAAGCATGGAAGGGATAACATGGATCGCGTTCAGCAGACTCGACTGTTGCGGAACAGATCTGTGAGCGCTCGCTGCTATTGGATGCTCTAGAAGAATACACGAAAGCAGCGAGCGCTCACGGATCCGCTCTGCTAGTGCTCCTCTAATAAGAGCCAAGTCATGAGGGGCATCGATCTCCTGATTGGTCAGATTTCGAGTTCCTTTAAACGCCGCCATTTGCAGATACTTTCGATGGGCAATGAATCTGTGAATTGATGTGAGCAATTGTTTTATGATGTAGAAGGCGCGAAATCGAACTATCAACTGTCAACCATGGTGGAATTGTGCTGTTTCTACCCGACACCTGGCAATGACATCCTTCCGCTTTATATCTTAACTCTTACTAGAGGAATTCTATACTCCGTAACAGTTGAGTTTGCTGAACGCGATCATGATGTGTGCAGTTGAACAGTGTCTCTGCCTAAATCTCTGCCCTCTACATCTATGGACTGTTCACAATAGGAACTGTCTTTCTTGGTTTGACACATTTTAGGTGCTTTCCATCAAGGACACAGTCAGACCGAGAATCGTTTCATCCTTGTTTAACGTAGGCGAATAACAAGATTGTAATGATTCGTTGCGTCTGACTGGAAAGTCTTTATAATGCATCTCATCTTTATAATGCATCTTATGTTCTCTTTCTATAGAAAGAGTAACAAAGTGTATTAAATAAGGACAGATATAATACCACCTTCACGACGCCAAATAGATCGGTATTCATAGTCGATTCTTATATTTAAGACTTAAGTATAATCTTAAGATGTCATAAGTCAATCTGAGGACTGAGGATTGTATTAACATCTTAAGACATTATTTAAGACGGTTTTAAGATAAGAACGGACTATGAATATGCCCCATGTTTCGCGTTTCACAATTGGTAGCCCTCGCCTATTATTGATGACGCGGAACAAAAGTAGGCGTGGTTTGGCCGAATTGCATGTAATTCTTCCACCATGGATGGGAGTGTTTAGCTTGCGAGCTAAATTCTGGGCAGGCTTTAAAAGATATTTCATATTTTATAACAGAATTGGAATAAAATATGATGAAATATTTGTTAAAATATTTACTTTTTGATGGTTTTACATTAATATTTTTATATGTACAGAGAATAATATCATATTTCCTAAAAATCCTATCTTTTTCTAATCAGGAAACACGGTAACGTTTCGGCGCTAAAAACACGCGCGCGCCGCATAACGGGGTGAAACGCCTGAAAATTGGACATTAATTTTTACATTCTTATTTTCAATAAAATTTAAAATTTAGAATGAATCAGATAAATACGTAAACGATAGATGAGTATCCCAAACAACACGAAGTTTAAAATTGTGACATAAGCCTTTAAATTATTTTTTAGACGCAAAAAACGTCTAATGACGTTTCAGACACTTTGTTGTCTGGGATGTTTTCACGTTATTTTTATAATATACAAGATATTCCAGGTTTGAAATTTTTCTATATAATAATATTCCGTATAATACATATTTTATAAATATACTCTATATTTTTTATATAATTGGATACATATGTAATATACTAAAGACATTTCGAACGCTATAAAAATAAACGAAGTATATTTATTTTATTTAAAAATAAATACTTTTTATTTTAATGTTATATATTTTAAATTATATTTGTTTTTTTTTATGTCTAGATTTGTATCTGGATTTTATTTATTTCTGCTTTTAGGGTTATCCAAGATCAACGATGAGAACGTGGCGGATATCTAATTTGGGATGCTTATTTATTGTGAGTCTCCTTGCCCCTCACATTTCTGAAACACATGTCACAATGAAAATCATTTTCATTCATTTATTTTATTTCATCGTCATTGAATTCTAAAAGATTTTCAACATCCTCAGAGAATTCTCTTGTCTTACTTTTAATAAGCTGTGAACAATTGGGTCACATGCTATTAACAAATTGTTAAAAATATCTGTATTGTCACAGTACATATATTATACAGTAGCGCAATTCTCTGTCAGTGTCTTTATTAGTGTTGGCCAAAATCGTGTGTATGCATGAAATAAGTAAATTACCTGGTGCGGAAAACGACTGCGGAATAGAGAGTACCTTCCGATATTCACTGCCAGTACTGAAAATCTATAGCACCCGTAATGTATATTGTATAGTTTCAGCACTAGCAGTGAATATCGGAATGTACCCAGAGAATGTGTCATTGAAACAACCAATCAGCGCTATTCCGCATGTTCACATGATGCGTCAAAGATGTATCCAGTATGAATATAATTTAAAAACTACTAACTTCATGTTAATAGTTTGCTTATTAAAATGAAATATAATTTTTCAAATTATAAAAACAATTATTACTGTTGTAGTGTTTAATGTTTTACAATTAATATTTACAATCTCATAACAATTTTTTGAACTGTTTAACGCATTTACTATCATTTTTCCGCATTGTATAAACATAGCACACAAAACTTGCGTGAGGAAAAGTGCGGAAAAAGGCACATTGAAGTCGTACGTAATACATTATTGTTTTTTTGAACGGTGATTGGTGAAAAACGAATGACGGAAGTAAATTTTACCCCCACAATCGGCTTTTCATCAATCAATGGTCTGTGTCAAAGCGCTATTGTCTGTATAAGGATTCAGACTTAGAGTACGTATAATAAGAGTACGGCCAACAGGATAACGATCGGTGATAGGTCCGTCTAATTGAGGTAAAAGTAGAAGTTGCATATCCGTGTGTACTATCAATGTATAGCTGGTCACAGAAAGGTTGCAACACTTTTCTTCGATTGGTTTCGGAACGCAGCTTGCTTCGAATAATTGATTCTTACTCATGGATCTATAAATAAATGTTGCAACCTTTCTATGACCGACTGTACAGTCGGAGCCTAAAAGGTTGTAACTTTTTTTTCGATTGGTTTCGGAATGCAGCTTATTCATCGAGCGATTAATTTTTATTTATGGATCCATAAGTAAGAACCAATCGATGAGGAGCAATTAAAATTTCAACATGCAAAGCGAAGAAAGTGAAGTAAATTAATAAACATGAAATAATATTTTGAATATTTGTCTAATATAATATGAGAATATATTATGTGAAATTTCTTTTTGAATTAAATTATACATTCTGTCATCCATGTATGATATTTATAATTAAACATTTTAAATTTTAAATTCCAGAATAAATAACATACAGTAATACACGGCAGAAATCTATTGTCTCGCTACAGATTACAAAGGTTAAGGCCAGTTTCCAAAGCCAATTACTTTATCCACCGATTAACTTTAAATATTGCCAACTGCTAAACTGAAAATTCATCATCTGTAATCTATTGTAATTTCGAAAGTATCCTCATTCCTATTGTGCGTGGCCGAGTGTGGTGACTTCTCTCATATGCCTGTGGTGCGCATACTGGTTGTACACAGTCATATGGGACTTATAGTTAAACATCGATTCCGAATGACGATTTATTAGTGAAGTGCTCTTGATAAGAATATTCTCGGTGGTTTGCCATTGCCTTCCGAGAAGAACTACGAGCGATCGAAAACATTTTTCGGTTCTGCCTAGAATCGAACTTGGGATCTCTGGCATAGCAGTCTCGTGTGCTGTCTGCTACGTCATGCTCGCACTTCGAGAGTACATATTTGTAAAAAATAGTCAAATATATTTACATTTCAATGTTTTATTTATTATCTTCACGCAACGCTTTTCCTTTACTATTAACTAACAAGAATAAGTTAGGAAGACAGATTTTTAAATCTTGCTTGGCTATTCTGGATGAAGTTAATTGATGAATAAGTTTAACTGGTGAAACTGACCCTTATTAATATGGTATATCCACACAACTTACATAATCACATAAACGTATCATAAAGAAAATTATCCAATCACATTTTACGTGCGCTTTTATAGGAGAAATGCGATTGAATGACTTTCTTTATGCATATATTTGTGCAGCTATGCAAATTTGTGTGGATATACCCTTAGATTTGATATTTCTTGATAAAAAACGAGTGTTTAGCGTCGCATGAAAAGGCACTTTTATGTGAGCTGCGGCATCAACGAGATACTATTAAAGACCGACATCCTTAGTTCGCATCCTTGTGAATATTGAAGTAGTTAAGAGTTAAAAACTTATAATATTATACTAATTTTATGATTTATTAGTTTAGTAGACGTATTTATGCATTTAGAACTCAATTTTTAATACTCGATTTTTCTTTAAAATTGTGATTTCAGTGTTATCGTTAAAGTTTGATTATCAGCAGAAATAATAATTGCAAAGAAAAAATTGTAATTTTTTTACAATATGTAGGATATTATAGCTTTAAAAGTATGCATATTTATTTATGGAATATTTATGTAATAAAAAATCATAAATTTAATAATGTACGAGCCAAATATTTATATTAATAATAGTAAATCTATATCAATTGTCGATAATGTCAACGTTCTTCAATCATCTCCAAGCCTTTTATATCGTCGAAAATTTGTCCAAGACTGATAGTCTTTAAGTATCTCATTAGTGACTGTAGCAAACGCATGCGATAATCAATAAGGAGCTAGACGCATAATGGATCTGGCTTTTTATTGATCGCCACATACATTAAGTCAACCTTTAATGTATGTGGTTCATTTCTACCAGATCTAATCTTTAGAATAATTCTAATCTTTAGAATTAGAAAAAGACGAAGAGTAAGTTGAACTGAGATTAAAGTTAATCTACATTGGTGGAAACGAGCATAAATGTTTCTTTGTAAAGGCACCTTTAGCCGGCGCGTTTCATGAGATTCGCCCATTCGCTTCTTTGTGCCACGCGATTCATGGAGGTGCGTGTACTGTGCCGCTGACAATGAGCTGCGGCGGTGACTGTGATAAGTGATCCTAAGTGATCCGTATAAACCCATCTTCATCGCTGAACGCGAGCAGTGGCAGTGGAGAAAGCTCGCACGTCGGTTGCTGTAAGAGCACACCTCTTGATGACTCGCGCTTTACGTGAGCCGCAGGCAAGTCGGAGCTCGCAATTATGTTTGATGTACCGCAGAAGTTCTACGAGCTGTGTCGCCTTTGTTTATCCCTGGATGGTGTCAAGTATTCCATATTCAAGGAGGCGGGCACTCAGCAGAATTTCGCCGAGAAGATATCGGCGTGTCTGTCAATCACAGTGAGTGCGTTGTTGTTCATGATTAATCCGCATTTTATTGCGATGCGACCATCTGTGCTATACTCTCGACGCGGCCGTATACCGTGTATGCGTCTTTCCGTTTGCGTTGTTCTCATCGTCGCTGATATTGCCCTCTCTCTCTATCCCCCCCCTCTTCCCCCTCTTCCCTTTTGTCCCTCCCTCTCTCCTCTCTCCTCCTCTGTCCATCGCTCACTCACTCAGCTTTAGAGACGCTCTCGCATGCGCGCGCGCACTCTACTGTGAGACTCCGAGTCGCTCCTATTAGCTGTTTCTTTCTATCGCGTACACTTACGTTCGCGATCGCGCTCGCGCTTGGCCGACTTGGGCCTACTGCGTCACTGCATGAATGTGTATATGTGCGCGTGCCACGAGAGAAAGTTTGGCAAGAGATGTGTCGGCGAGATAAGCCGACAAGCAGCAACGGCATTTAAAATGGCAGTGATAAGCCCCCCGCGCGAGCATGGCAAGCGAAGCTATAGCCGCGCGAGTCATAGAGGGGTCGGTGCGGGGGAGGGGAGAGAGTGGTGGAAGGAAGAGGAGGAGGTTGCGGCTCCTTATTTGGGTGGCCTGTTATCATGTTTCACACAGTTTCATACGCTAGTGTCGTTGTCACGCCGCGCTTTACTTGGGCTGATCCTTTAACGTCTTTAATTTATCGGAGGCGTCCATTTGACTGACGCCGTTCGGGAGACACGATCTCGATTATATGTATTTACGGTCGTGAGTTTTTATCGTAATACTTTATACGAGATTGTCCTCCCATTCGCAATTTTTACATAAGTGAAAATTAGCGAAAAATAAAAACGCATGATATATATATATATATATATATATATATCTTTCATTTGATATCTTATTTGATAGGATATTATCTTGAAAATTTAAATTAAACAGATTCCTGATAATTTGATGTTATTATTGAGTATTAGTGAATTTTTATTGTAAAGTTAATAATTAATCAGCTAAAATTACTACGAAATAAATTAATAGCTTTTGTATTAATATATTTCTGACTTTTGTTAATTGTATATTTTTAGTTTTATATCTGTAGCAATGATTTTATTACTTACATTAAAATTAATTTTGAACGTATTATATTAGGAGTGTGATTTAGTTTTGAAGATTTTTTTTCTCAAAAACTGATTTATTTGAACAACATATGTAAACGTTCAATAATTGTTGTACGATCAACATTTAATTCTCTGACAAGTTCTGAAGTAATTGAATGAATTTTCGTCCAATAATGCTTGCAAATCTGCATTTTCCAGTTTTTGTCATTAACGTTGAGATCACCACATTTGAATCAACAGAATTGAACAGAACCAATATTCACATGTCTTAATTGATGGAGCAATATCATCATAAATTTCTATCAAAATTCTATGACCTTCAACTACTGTTTTCTTCTGATTAAAAAAACAAAAATAATACATGCTGAAAATGGTCTTTAACAAGCTCCATTTTTTAAATGATATAGATACGATGTTTACTACGTCCATTGTGAGTAAATGACTTAATATCATGGAATGTTAAAACATTAAGAAGTAATAACTATGATTGGAATGTCTTTGACAACATTGACATTAGCGCCATTTCTTGCAAAATCTTCAAAATTAAATCACATTCTTAATAATTAAAACTCTTTTCAAAATATACTTATTGTTTTTATTATTTGTAGTATGTAATTTGTTACATGATTTATTTTTGATAGGTAAAAGATGATGATTCCTTACCGCCGATTATTTGCCAGCAATGCGTATGTAAGTTGGATATGCTGGACAACTTTCGCGAAATATCGCAAAAATCTGATGTCTTACTCAAACAGTACCTGGATTATACCAAGCAACAGTCGTCTCATGACGAGCTGGTATTGAATTTGAATTGTTTGTGAAATTAAGTGACAAATTATACATCATTTTGTTAAATTGAATATATATGTATCTAGAAGAGAGACAAAGATAAATAATGTATTTATGCCTTTTCTCTTCACATTTTTAGAAAGAGTCTTTCTCCACTGCCAAAGTAGCGGGCGAAAGCCCTCTGCAATCGTTCCTCGAGTTGAATAGGATGTTGTTCAACGAGGAGCCTAACTCCGAGCCGGCCAGCATTAATCAAAACATAATACCTCAAACTCAAACGCATCATCTAGAGTTGCAGAACAGTGATATGCAAGAACATAATATTAAGTGCGAGCCAGACGATGACAACAGTTCCAATAGTTCCGATCCTGAACGACTAGAGATTGAAGATCGTGATGAACAGGAGATTGAAGGCGAGGCAAATGGTTATGATATGACCGTTAGTAAGAGGATTAGAGTCGAGAGCAACTACGATGATTCCGAGTCCAACACAGCAAATTGCAGTCCAGTTAACAGAATGGATACACCAGAGAGTAACTGTTCCGACGGTCACATTGATCAAGAAACGACAAAGCTATGGCAAGCTCTAGCCAAGTAAGTAAGTTAAATTTATTCGGAAAATATTTGTTCACTTGACACCTAGTCGGTAGCTAAGGTGTACAAATATATTCCATTTGAGTTGCTTATAGATAAGATAAACAACATGTATTCGATTTTAGAGTCAATATTGAAAGCATTGTTATTTTAATCCATTATAAATTACATATTTAAGGCTCCTGATTAATCGCAGTTATTGAATCGTTACAGTAAAAAATATGTGAAGTGAAAATAAGCTATGCATGTGCATTGAATAAGGTACTTTATGAGTAAGGTACCTTTTATTATTTATTGTCAGGGGAGAGGATATCTTTGACTTATTTCTATAAATGTTTTAAAGCGATTTTATTATTTGTTTTATCCAAATTCTCTCTCTCTCTCTCTCTCTCTCTCTCTTTCTCTTTCTCTCTCTCTCTCTATTTGTAAATGGCATATAAAAAAAACTTCAACATGTTATTTCTCACTTATGATGTCATGTTCTTATATACCTGTGGCGACTAATCAAGAGCCTTAGGGTGCGTTGGCTTTGCACGTTCACGTGCGGTAAGTATCATTTTATCTTTGTCGTCTATTAAATATTAAATAAGGACAATGATGCTTACAAGCACTGTGAGCGCCAAAGCAAACGCATCCTTAATGTATTACACATGATTAGAGTATTTCATATTCTCATATGAGATACTATAATCATGTGTAATACATTAAGGATGCGTTATGGAATTGTGAAATGACAAATTAAGTTAATTTGAATAAACTAACAAAATTTTATCACTAAATTTACATATTGAAGCAGATTCTTATTAATCATAATTATTATTAACTAATAAAAATTTAAATAAATTTGTTTTTATTATTCAATTTCGATATTAATAAGTCATTTTAGTCTGATCCAATTGCCTTGAGAGTTATTTTATTAAATCCGGCGATCAAATTGTGATTAGGTATTACCATAATAATTATCTTGTATATAGACTTTTTTTTATGATTATAAGTCATAACTGAAACTGATAATAAATTCTATAAGTAGATATTTATAATCGATAAAGAAGTAATTACACAATTACACATATCTATTTGCATTTTGTTAACGTAGCAACAGAAGCTTGGAAATTACGCGAACCAATGGTGATAAATTGAACAATGGATTTACTGGCGAAGCTACCACTTTACTACGTTCTTTGATCAACAATAGACAGATCGGTATTACTACTATTGATTCGGACAAAATGTCCTCGCAAATCAGATTTTATAGGGATACCCAAGGGACAGCTACAGAGCGTATGTTGGCTGATTTTCCTGTGCTTGGCAATCGTACTAATATAGGAAGCTTAGAAAATAAGGTAAGTGAGAATTGATCGAAGTTAAACATTTCTATATGAAAAAATTGAAATCAAAATAATAGAGATAGATAGAAGGAGAGAAAGAAAGAAATTTGCGAATTTGATATTTGATAAATAGAAAAAGAAAGAAAAATTTTCTAATATTTGTATTTGTGTGAATCGTTTCGGCGATTCTTTTGCGTGCAATACCTCATCCTACCTGATCCTAAGCAGACAAAACACTTTTTGAAAATGTTTCGCCAAATACGAACATCTGTACATCTGTAAATAGAAAGAAAAGGTCCAGGTATAATGTTGGGAAAAACTCAGGTCATCGGTTGAACCGTCGGTTGGGCCATTGGCCGATCGGGAAATTCTTTTAAGCCTATTCAGGACATATTCCAGGTAGAATTCCGTAAATAAGAAATAATCGGGAACTCTTGCAGCTCCATTTGCTTTTTATTAACGGATATCAAGCTGAAATGGAAAAGATTCTACCTATTAATTGTAAGACAGATATTTAAATTTTTTTTAATTATCTTATCATTTTTTTATCCTTTTATTTATTTTATATCTTCTCTTTTCTATCTAATTTCGATTAATAAGTCTGGTGATAAAATTATGATAAACAAATAAATAGGTTTTTTTGTTAATTTATATATACTGACAAAATAAAAAATTCATATATACGTATATTCATGTATATACGTGTATACAAAGTGTCTCACTATACAATACTTTTATATTCTAAATATAAAGTAGAATAAAAAATCCTAATACGAAAATATCAAAATCACAATAATTTTTTATTTGATTCAGCATTCAGTTAATATTGAATTCTTGTATTGCACAACTGATTATTAACAGCATTACAATCATTGTTATTGAAATTATTAAATCTAATACTTGAATAAAAGTTTCATATTTGAAAAATAATAATATGAACAATATGAACAATAATAATAAAATTTTATTTATTACTTTTTTAACATTTTTTATTCTTTAAGACGAATAATATTGTGTAATTATTAATTCATTACGTAATTGTATATTAATGAATCAAAGAAATAGGATTAAACCATATTTTTTTAACAATTCAAATTTTTATTAAAATTGCAAATTTTGATTTATTATACAATTTTATTCTTTTTAGAAGTTGAGAACTCGGAAAAAATATATGTGAAATAGGAAAGTAATAATTAATCTTCGCAAATTTTTTTTAGAAGCGAAGACACATATTTTTTTTGTAAAGGAGCTTTAACTTTGATAATTTTCTGTAGTTGAAATAATATAAAGTAATAAAATATAATTTAAATTTTTATTAAAATGAAGAATAAAAAGATTTGTTTGTGTAACATAGAATTTGTTAATATTAATCTTCTCAATTTCAATATATTTTTAATGTCATTATAATATGTTATGGATCTCTGAAATTTACATAAAAGAAAAAAATTTTAAAGTTCAGTCTGCATATTTTTTATGTTGATTTAATCTAATGTTTCGTATTAAAAAGATTAAAATTGCATAAGATAGATTTGTGAAGATTGTTTAATTACTTTTCTTTTTTTCACGTGTATTTTTTCTCAAGTTTTCAATTCCTGAAAGAAGTAAAATTGTATAATTTTAATAAATCAAGATGTGTAATTTTAATAAAAATTTAAATTGTTTAAAAAATATATGATTTGATCTTTGATTTATTGATAAATAATTACATGATATTTAATTAATAATTACACGATATTATTCATTTTAAAACATAAAAAAAGTTTAAGTAGCAACAAATTAAATTTTATGATAATTTTTTATGTTATTTCTCAATGTGAGATTTGTATGTTAGATTTAACAATAACACTAATTACTAATGCTGTTAATAATCAGTTGCATAGTAAAAAAAATTCGATATTAACTGTGAATGTAGTAAGGTAGAATGGGGCTTCGTCATTTTCAATCTTAAAGTTAAATAAAAAAATTTATGGCAACAAGCAATATCGTTTTGCAGTAATGTGCTTATAATTACTTTACACAATCATGATTGCTTTTTGAAAACATTAGTATGGCCTTTAAATTAATATGCGCTGCTCAGAAACATAAATAATATCGTGAGAAATGAATGAAATAGTCTCTCTACTCTATCGATACGCGCCTAACTATGGGCCTTAACGATCTATTATAAAAAATGTTTAAAATATTAAAAACATCGATCAAGCATGTTTTAAATTAAATAACAATTTAAAACATGTCTAAAACATGATTTTTACCAACCATGCATAAGAAAGATTCCATTATTCTGGCCAAAATTGATCTATTTTCAGGAAATGGAAATAACTTGTAACGATGTTACAGTTACTTTTTTTGGTAACTTAAAGGTAACTGCGTTACTATTGGGAGTGTGCATTAATTTTAAGGGATTTTTTGGTAAAATACGGCTTTATTGTAAA
Source organism: Acromyrmex echinatior (assembly GCF_000204515.1). The sequence goes on from NW_011627198.1 coordinate 292,689, forward strand.
AAAATGATTACAAATTGATCATTTAAAATATTGTCCATCTAGCTACTACTTTTTCCCATCTTTCTGATAATAGGTGGATTCCACGTCGAAAGAATCACACATCTTTTGAGGCTATTCACGAATTGACATTTTTTGATATCTTCATAAGAATGGAAGCCATGGCCAGATAGATCATGTCAACGATCGAAATAGATAGTAATCGGAAAGAGCAATATTTGCAGAATATGGCGAGTGTGATAGGACATCCCCGTTAAGCGCTTCTAACGTTTCCTTGACCGGTTTCGCAACATGTGGCCGAATGTTACTGGAAAATCACTTTGTCGTGTTTTTTTGCATAATCTGTTTTTGCTTCAATGCTCGGCTCAATTGCATCAATTGTTGTTGGTAGTGTTCTCCAGTGATGATTTCATTGGGTTGGAGCAGCTTATAATACACTACACCCAGCTGATCCCACCTAATACAGAACATGGAGCTTGGCACTATGAATATTCGGCTTTGCCGTCAATGTTGATAGTTCGCCTGGCCTACACCATGATTTTTTGCGCTTTGGTTTATCGTGTATCCATTTTTCATCACCCTTCACGATATGATGCAAAAAACTTTTTCTTCTGTCTTTGAAGCAATAAATCACAGATTATTTTGCACCTTTCGATGTCCCTCGTACGGCATCCAATTTCCTTGCTTTTAAATCATTCTAATGACCTTCAAACGTCTGGAAATCGTTAATCGATCAACATTTAATGATTCTGCAAATTCTTCTTGTGTTTGGGTCTTGATTGAGTGAAGCTTTCACTTTCTCATCTTCAAACTTTTTCGGCTGACCTGGACGTTCTTTGTCTTCCGTGTCAAAATCACCATTTTATAGCATCGAAACCAGTACTCACATATTGAAACCGATGGAGTATAATCATCATAAGCTTCCAACATTTATTGACTTTCAGCACTTTTCTTCAAATGGAAGCAAAAAAGCAAAGCTTCCCGCAAATTGCGTTTTGTTCGCACAAAATTTGACATATTTAATGCTCAAAAAAACAATGTTTACACTTCGGCAATGATATACTGAAAACTAAAGCCACATGATAGTTTAAACATGAAGGTAGCAACAATATAGCCCAATGCGATAGTACTAGTTACACCATCTTTTGAAAATCCTTTAAAATTAATGCACTCCTAATAATTATATTTTTTGATAATGATAACGAATTTTACAGTTACTTTTACCGCTACTTTTTGTATCTTGAATCTATTTATGACATAATTTTTGTTTATTCAATCTTCAGTCTTTAAATAGTAATCATAATTTGTTCTGATTTTAAGACTGATTTTTATTAATTTTTATTAATGTTGTCTTAAGATATTAATACGCTTCTGTGATTAGTTTTTATTTATTATTAATTTATTGTTTTTAAACAGATAAATTTTGATTATATCACTATATTATATTACTATATATTATATGTTACAATCTCTTTTCCTCCTCTTTTTCTCTCGCTCTCTTTTTTCCTTTCTCGAGTTGTTAAAACATGGCTGACCAAAAGTGGCTATTTCGTATCTTGATTATAACGTCTTTAAAGATCAAACGTTAAGATTCGCTTTGATTAAAAATATTAATTTTTTTCTCATATGATTTATTTTTGATTAAATTTCATTTATAGTTAATATGACATTAAAAAAGTATGAAATATAAATCCGAAAAAAATTTTTTTTTAAATGTAACGGAAATAATAAAATAGTGTTATATGCAGTCTGTACAGAGTGCTTCGATAGACAGTAATCCGTCTAGCCCTGCCAGTATTGGTCGTAAGGAGATGGCGACGACGACAAAAGGTCGTAGAAAACAGAGTTATCCGAGTAAAGCTCCAGCAAGTCCAGACATTATCGCCAGTTACCAACACGACCATAGCAATGAAGAACAAGCACATGATTTTACCACATGGTCGAGCAAGATAAAGAATAAGGTATTTTCCCCTTACGCGAATGGCCCGTTGTTCATCATGGCCCGATATTATCAATTGTTCACAATAACCGATTGGCTGTTTTAGATGGACGATCAGAAACAGTTTGATCAACAAAGCGGTAACGTAGCAAAAAAGGTCGATATGTCTTGTACAAATTGTGGCACCATGACAACAACTATTTGGAGAAGGAATATGAAGGGCGAGATGGTGTGCAACGCTTGCGGATTGTATTATAAGCTACATGGTGTTAATCGTCCGGTTACTATGCGAAGAGACACCATACATACGCGCAGACGTAGACCCAAAGGCGAGAAATCGACGAGGCATAGAAGTAATAGAGATTCTTAACATTTAGTACATTTTTTTGCTGAAAAATACGTATACATTGTAAAAAAAGAACTAAAATGTTTTATAATAATGTTACATGTAGTAATAATATCAAACAACTTGAATGAAAAATTCAGCATGGAACACATATGCTTCCATATGATATGGAACGTGTTAATTTGACAAATCTTGGATTTTTACTGAATTGAAAAAGCAGATTCTTCATAGTACATTCTACATTCATTCAATTTCGTTTTTTAGTATTTATTTATGACACTTTAAAAAGAAATCAAGACTGTAACTCTTAATCTTGAAAATTACATTGAAAACTGTAATTTTTAATACTTCAGATACCAGCGAATCTGTTGCTGTTCTAACTTATTTTGTCACAAATTTGAATTTACGTATGAGTCAGCAATCTCAACATATTCTCGACATTTAACTTCAAATAGTTTTATTAAGCAACATTTATTATTAGAGTATTAGTGGTTACAAAATTCCTTGAAGAATATATCTTCTATTACGATAGAGCAGAAATAATCCATTTTTATGAAATTAATAATATTTTTAGAAAAAGGGGACACTGTCTTAGCCTCTCCATCAATAAGAGAAATGGATGCCGAGAGTGCGGATATGCTGAATGCTCTTCGACAACAAATTCATCCTCAGTTGATGATGCATGCGGCGTTGACGCCTACACGCATACCCGGTGGTCATCCGCCTCCGTCAGTTGCTTACTCACTACCTTTATCTAGTTACATGATTCATGTAAGTTATTCTCCATCATATGCTTATATATTTAAATAAGAAATGTTCTTATATTAGCATAATATTATTAACTTTAATTAGATATTTTATATCTAATAAGGATTAAAATTAAAAAGGCTAATAATTTTAACATTTAACTTAAAACTTTATGAGAATTTTTGAAAATTTTCTATCTCTATAATTTGTCTCTTTTTTTGTTGCAAGTTTGATATTGTCAAAACATAATTTATTAAATTTGTTTTTTTAGCCACACATGAAAACCGAAGAACGTTTGCAACGACACTTGTCTGTGGATGAGGATGCAGACGAGGGTGATGAAGAGAATGTTTCAGATGTCCCTCTCAATTTGGTGGCAACTTCACTCTCGGAGGAAACGCATTAAGAAAAATCTGGTTGGTCGCCGAGGTATGCTTTCTCGACGGCATCTGTTCGGTTTATCTTGGATGAATTTTTAATCTCTCTCTTGGCAGACCTCTCTAAACGTTTTCCCCTGAGAAATAATTTGCACTGGGGACGTTCCGGAGAGAGTCATAAGGTTCACGCTGCGACGTAATACGCACGATGAAATGAAATGATATTAATTACTCAGTATTAATTATTCAAGATGTACATATATAAATATATACACATATATACGCGGATACACACACAAATACATACATATGCACATTTACACACATATACAAACATAGATAAAAACACGTAAAAAGTACGCATATGAGAAAATATTTTTATATAAAATTTTATATGTGCTCGCCCGTTGTACATAAACATGCCGCGGATCCAATCGTGGAGCCGCTCGGAAGTGCTTGTCGATGTCGTCATCATCCTGTTTCATATTATACGTATCTTTTCGATTCGTTGTCTTATGACGACAGTGACAGCAACAGCATTTCCAATGGCATACCTGCAACATCGTTAATGGCTTTCGACATTTAATTGTGTTACGTTCCAAATTTTAAGGTTTTTTCGAAAACTGTTATACGTTGCGCAATGAATGTTGGATTTTTCACTTTATTTTAATGAAATTAAAATACTATTTACATGATATCAAATATTTCGAACAAAATTTTTTAATATAGTATATTTTATAGGCATGTAATCTCATAAAAAAATTTGAATCTTTAATATTAATTATATTATTCAAATTTGATTATTAACTTTTTGAATATATCGGAATAGAAATGAATAATCGACAATGATTAATTATTTAATTATAATTCAATTAAAATTTTATAGTAAATTCTATAAAGAAAAAAAAATTAATAAAAGTACAGGATTCTCAGTATCAAATAATAAACAAATAAAAGGGTTCAAAGGGCGAATGAGAGTCTATATATAAAAACTTATTTAACAAAAAAATAACAAGTATTACTTATTACGATTACATAATTGTACAAAAATTAAAAATTTGTTGGATATATTTTCTTATGGATGAATATTTGAGGCTTTAAGACTTTTGACTACTCAGCTAGCGACACAGGATCAGACGGCGGCCTGGCGAAATGTGGCGAAATCGGTAGCACAAGTTCATGTATATGTGCTCGCTTTCGGCGTGCCGAGGGCACATGTTCATACATGGGCTCGTGCTTGTGTATTACAGCGCCTCGCCAAATGGCTGAACTTATAAGCGTAGAAAAGTGATGTTTTGACAACGAAATTTGTGATTCATGTCATTTCGTTATTATTTATTTAATTGTGAAAATGTGACTTGCCTCGTACTTATTAAAGGAAGAGAGTGGCAAACTACATCACGTAACCCGTCTCCTCTGATTGAATGCGGGCATTAAAGCTCCATAGACATGGAAGAGATTGGGGAAGACTGGTCATGTAATCCCCGTCTTGATTGGATGCAATCATTCACGTGATGCAATTTGCCACTCTCTCCCTTTGAGGCTCTCTAATAAGAACGCATTACATTACATGGTTCGGCTGTCGGATTGAGCTTCCCTCAGACAAAAGTTATAATAAAACGCAGTAAAATCAGTATCCATTAGTTTTTGCCGAAGAATGTTTAAAATTCTATATGAGTAAATCTCAGGACGAACAAAAATTGCTTCGTATGGAGAACGATATCTGAAGATTTGATCTTGATTAATGTCTATCGTATTATAAATAATATAAGTGTTTATCACAAAATAAAAAATGTAGTCAAATAAATAGTTTAGCAAATTAAAAAAGAATCGTCACTCTGTAAGATGTGTTGACGCAGTAGATAAAATACGATTCTATCGTACTCCAAATATATACAATAAATTTTTTATTTTTGTACAATTATATGGTCGTAATAAGTAATTTAAAAAAAAAAAGCTTTTATACATTGACTCTCATTCGCTCTTTGAATTTTATTTATCTATAGAAAAACTTTATTAACTTATTGAATGCCAGATTTCTTATTCGCTTGTTTCTCTGGCGACGCCAGAATGAAATTTTCATTATTAAAGCCATAGCTTGATAAAATGTTATGTAATATAATTAAATATTATAAAAATTATCATGCTTATTACATTTTTTACTTTAGACTATTATTTTATTATATTAATTATATTTACAGAATTATATATAAATATTTTTTATAAATTTGATACATTTTTTTTTAGTTTAATAGTGTCGATCAACACCGGTCACCGGTGATTAACATGGCATTCAATATGTTAATTAGAATAATATTTATTTTAATTTTTTTATAATAAATCATATATTTATCCAAATAGGAGAATTAAAAATCATTTGATTAACAAAATAGATTATATGTGCCTAGACTGAATTTGTGAACAAGAAAAAATTTTACTAAATATAAATATTGAGTAATCGTATTAACGAAAAATTAATTGAAATAAATTATATATAAACTGTCTGAAAAAACAAAAAGATTGATAAACACTATTAGCAAAATTAATTAATTGTATTTTATTCTAATTAGATGTAATTACATTTAATTTTACAACTTGAAACAAGTTATTATAATACACATAACTTCTTATGTAAGTTGCAATGATTACATCGCAACTCTTTAGTTTTGATATTGCTCATAATTATAATTTAATATTATTATAATTTCTTTTTCACAAAGAATTTTAAACGTACGATTTAATGTTATTTATTTTCCAATGAAAGGATTAGAAACTCGATGAAAAATCCCACATTTCGTATGCAACATTACAGATTCGTCCAAAGACGAAAAATTTGAGCAATTGACAATAAAAGATATTAGAAAAAGATTGGCGCAATAGGGGACACTTTGGGGCCTGAATAAAAAACAAAATGCTAGTAATTATCTCATAATATGACGTGCCTCCTCTCGTCTTCGTTGCTTAGAGGTGGTACTCGTGGAGCCTTAAATTAGAGATCTATAGATGCTATTGTATTACGAGACTGCTGGAACTGTGCGCGAAGATTAATATTTCTAAATTTCCATCCTCTCAAAAAAGACTTGTACTTAATATTGGATCGATACTCACATGCAATTATCTAAGTTAAGACTCTGAAAGCAATAAGAAACACGGCGTGACGTATATACCATCGTTGTCGTCATCACAGATACTCAGTTGTGCGCGTGAGAACTTAAGAAAGTAATAGTTAGATAACGTTTACTTATACGCCGTATACATTAAAAGTAATAAATTTTATGGCTCCACTGCTGCTGCGTAGTCATTTTAGAACCAGAATGGAAGGAGCTTTGCTTTATATCAATAACAAAAACTTAATAGAGTCTATACCTACCTCCTGTATACATTTATATATCATTTTTAATATGCATAAAGGACTTTACACCAACCTTATGGAAATTGGCTTTCTGTCAAAAAATGACATCCCGATTTGACAAAATTTTGGGTACGTTGTAGTTATCATTCTGAGCAAACGTCTCCATGGGATCAATTTTCTCCTATAGCTAGTCTTTACGTTACAAGTTCTGCAAGATTCAGATTCAAACCATTCTTTAAAGATTGTGTTTCCATATATTATTGATATTATAAATATCATAAATATATATATATATATATATATAGTATATAGATATAGGGTAAGATCGGGTATTATACTCGATATATATATAAATGCGTGTATGTGTGTAATGTATACACATACCTATACCTATATACATCTACCTATTATACAATATATATCTATCAATAATGATATAACATTGATAATACATAAACCCAATTTTTAAAGAATAATTTAAATTCTAAACCTTCCAAGATTTATAGCGTAAAAATTAGCCTTAAGAGGAAATTGAAGACATTTGTTCAGAATGAAAACTGCAATATATCCAAAATGTAGCCAATTTGATAGAAAGTCAATTTCTATTAAGTTGGTCCTTTATTAAAGTTGAGGTGAATTTGAAAGTTTTAAACCATTGGGATAAAGATGAAAACAATTATATGCAATATTTAGAGGCTATAGCTTAAATTCTATAGTGAAAATCGTACGTCTCGATTGTGTTTTCAAGATACTAAATGTCGATTTTAATTTCTTTTTTTTTTATTCCAATTTGAGTCCATGTGCGTAGTCAAATAACAAAAGCGTAAAGGGCCGGGGTCTCCGCCCTCCGCCATTTCTTCAGAATTGTATAGCTAACGCGTCAAGAAACGGGTGTTAAGCGATCTTATAGCGCATAATACTATGGCCAGTGCATCTACTCATGATATCGTAATATTTAACGTGTCGTATACCTAATCAACATTGCCAAAAATAGATTTAGTCTACGTACGTAGGATAGTTAGCACGTACACAGAAAAATTTAGCAGTCTCCTATACTTTCCACCTTCCTATCTCACATCACTGTCTTTCTTTATCCTTTTTTTCTTATCTTTTTTCTTTGCTCTTCTCCGCGTGTACATACATATATATTTCGTCGTCTTTCTTTTTTTCCAAAATCATAGAACCTTGTTTCCTCCTAATTCTTTTCCTTTTATTGCGGAGACCCTCGGAATATTCTTGTATGATTTCAAAAACAGCTCGCAGCAGCTCGCGGAGTACCTTAACGTTAGTTATTAAAAGGTCAAAGAGTCTTATAAACAAACACTTTTTTCCACTAGGAATATCGTTCTTTTCGCCTATGAATTATTTCATTGATTTCAAGTTGATTTACAAAGATATGTATAATTTACTTATTTAAGATGAATGAAAAATTGAAAGTGAGGAGTTTTAGAAACTTAATTTATAAATATATTTAATTTTAAAAATCAGAAAAATGTGTTGAAAAATTCTACAAAGTTTTCACAGATTTTTATTTATTTATTTTTTTCTTAAAGAACATAATTTTCAAAATATATAAAAGAATGATGTTTTTGAATATTGGAGGAATATCCTCTGCGTGCGTGCGTACGTGCGTTGAGAGAGAGTAGAGCTCGGAATTTTTTTAAATATTTCATTAAAATTACCTTTTACATTGAGTGTTTCCATATAATTTATTAACGTCAATTATTAGTATATATTTTGCACATTAATAATGTTGCTTACATTAAAATTTAACATTGCTAATATGTATCGGCTTTGTGATACAAAAATATTTTGCATATTAATGACAATGTTATAAAAAAAAAATCATTTCTTTTAATATCATTGTTATATATCAATAAACGGAAGGATCATTAAATTTATGAATAATTTATAATTTATAGCACAATATATAGAATAGATTTAGATAGGATAGATTTTTAATTACGGAATGTGTATTACAGAACTTTGTGTAAATTTTTAAACTTTTTCAATTTTTTACTTCAACTGCACCGCTTTACACAGAAGCGAAAAGTTTAATTTACTTATGTATATACTATATTTATATTTCAAATAATATCATTTTTTTTAATCTATTATTTTTTCAATATGCGATATTTTATAGTCTCTAAATTTGAATCAGTGGATAATCACTGATAATCCATGTATGCCAAGTATGCCACTGAGTAATTAGTGACTATCTGATTCAGATTTAGAGAGTATATATATATATATATATATATATATATATACACATATATCTGTAAATATATATACAGGATGTGACAGACCATATTACTTTTTTCCCTCGGAAATGGATGATAGTCGAAAATTGGGCAGAAAAATTTTCATTATCAAAATCTGTATGAAACTGCTTTATGATAGCATTTTAATTTTCCAGAAACTATCAAAAGTATGGTAAACTTGGATCAAGTCTGAAATTTTATTTTGGAACATAGAGGATATTCTTGTTTTTATAAATAATTTTTTAAAAACAAATAATTTTTGTTTAAACTTTTGTTACCTACGGTTTTCGAGAAAAATAAAGAAATATTAGATTATGGTCGCAGTCCGATTCATGCTCACAAATCATTTCATCCTTGTTTGTCAAATGTTAAACGAAGACAAATGTTATTAATAAGCGTTATCAGCATGAATCGGACCATGATCTATGTGTCATTTATTATCCGGACATCAAAAATAATTGAGGATTTAAGTTAAAATTTAACTAATTAACTTTCAGTTAACTAATCCTTATGTTACGAATGGAATGGTGATATTTGTACTTTTAGGAATAAAAAGAAGGAAAAATGTAGCATTCTTAAATTTTTAACTAAAACATAGGTGAGTAAGATCTATCATTGAATCCTATTGAAAAGAAACATCTTTAAATAAGTAATTTTTAATATTTTTTTATCTAGTGATAGATCTTATTTATGTTTTAATTAAAAATTTAAGAGTTTGCTATATTTTCTTTATTCTTTTTTATTCCTAAAACTATAAATAGCATCATTTCATAACATAAAGTATAGGTTTATGCTACGTTTAAGTCTGGCAATTTGTTAATGACTCAACTCTGACGTACTGTGGATATTATACTGAGAAATTAATTTGTATCTGGTTGCTGAGGATAATAATGATTTGGTAATAACATTGCAAATTTTTTATGGCAGTAATGGTAACATCTTGGAAATCTTGGAATTACTTGTAATGGATTGGAAAAGTCACTTATTACTGAAAAACATAACTTGTTATTTGTAAACGTGTAGTGACAAGTTATCTTTCAAAGTGATACTCTCAATTTTAGCGCAACTTTAACGTTTAGTTAGCTATCATTACAATCATAAAAAATTGCAACGTTATTATCAAATTGTTACTACAAAAAGTAACGGTTACAATACTTACATTTCCTGTATATATAAAAATATATACAGGGTGTTTCAAACTTTTTGACATACTAATTGGCAATTAGAGCGGACTAAACTGATTATGAGTTGAAAAGTCCTGTACTATTTTGCAATTTTTTTTTAATTACTTAGTAAGCAGAATGTCTAAAATTGACGCATAAAGTAACTTTCAGATATCTTTAAGAATTCTTTAAGGAACATCTCTAAGATGTTTTATAAAGAATTCTGAAAGATATCTTAAAATTATCTAAAATTGCATTGATTATTCAGCAATTCTTAGAAATTAATATCTCATCAATTATTGCAAAAATTATAAAATGGTAGAGGACTTTTCGATTCAGTTTAGCCCGGTCTACTTGCCTATAAGCGATGGGTGAATAAGTTTAGGATATCCTGTATATATATGTACATGTATATATATATATATATACATAACATAAATATTTTAACAAAATATAAAAATATTATAAATTTAATTAAAATATTTAATTATTTATTTGATCGTATTAATATGAACTCTCGCGTTATATGGAAACACTCGTTAAAACTAAGCGAATCATTTTCATATATTGCTATCAATGTATGTGTATAAATTATACAATAATGCATACGCATACAGAAGAAATATTCTATGTATTGTATAAATATTCTATGTATTGTCGAATATACATCCCATATAAGCCACATCTTGTTATTTCGTAACTAACAGAGATAAATCTACTTCTTTTTGACGAGAAAGTAATGAAGTGCAAATGGTTAAAACAATTTTGAGTAGCCAATTTAGACAATTCGTGTAAAACCCATTTGTCTTCTTTTTGAATTTTTCCTATTGCATGTAAACAATCATAAACGATTGATTTATCAACATTTAATGCTTTAGCTAATTCTCCAAGCGTTTGAGTTGAGAGAGAATTTTTATCCAACAATATCTGCAATTCGACATCTTTCAACTTTTTTGATTAACCTGAACATTCTTTGTCTTTTAATTCAAAATCACCACTTTTAAATCGACATTAGTACTCACACTTTTAACTGATGGAGCGGACTCAGAATAAATTTCTGAAATGAATCGGTGAGCCTCGGCAGCCATTTTCTTCGAATCAAAGCAGTAAAGTAGTAGCAGTAAACTAGTCGAAAATGCTTTTTATCATGTTCCATTTTCAATCGTACGGTTATGTTTACGAATGCACAAAATCTGTGTCAAATTTGTAGAAATATCCAAGCTTTGAAATGACATACTCAATTTCAAAATATCTTTAGTAGATCTGTACGCCTGTCTGTATGCTACAACTATTTGTAATGAACTTCAAAACTAACCGGGATTCCTAATAAATATAGCATCAAATTAACGGTCAACATCTAACTAAATTAAACACAGTGATCTCTTAGAAAAGCTATTCATATTAAAAAGTGGAGAGATATGCATAATTTTTTTACGATAAAATAAATATTTTGATATAACAAAAGTTGTTGCGTCCGTTTTAACGAGTACAACGATGAATGATATAATAAAATTATTTTACAGAATTATACGAGTTCATTGACGACTGGTGTGTAACATGTCATCTGTTTATAGTCAGTGTAATAGTCGATAGATCGAAAATTGACCACACTACAGGTCCGAAACTGAAAAGGTAATAATCGTTTGCAAAAACTTTAAATGGAAATAACTTTTCTAAGTAATCACTGTACTTATAATAGGATTCAGTTATTAGAACTATTTAATTTGACGTTATATTTATTAGGTCTATCTCTGTTAGTTTACGAAATGAAAAGGAATGGCCACTCATATACGGGGACACCCATACAAAATATCCGATAATAATTACAACACTTCTTGTGGACAGATAGAGTAGATTAAACTCAATCGAAAAGATACGCGCTCATTTGGGTCTTTAGGAATTAATTTTTCATTAATTGTTAAAAAAATTGCAAAGTGATACAGAAATTTTTGACTCAAAATTAGTTTAATTTGCTCTGCGCATGAGAGTTAGTAATTATCATATGTAATTATTACCTACGGTACGTTCTGTATATGTATACTATACACAGGGTAATCCGCGTACAATGTGACAAGCTAATAACTTGAAAAATATGGAAGATACGAAAAAATATTTCAGACGAAGTGAAACAGTTTCGAAACAGACGTATTTTGGTCACGTTTTTTTTTTTTAGATGGAAGCGCTAAAAAAAGGTATCTCTATATAAACGATATCTCTTTTTTTTTAATAGAATTGTATGTTTTTTTATACATAATATGATTTCGCTAATTATTTTGCTCTAATTATTATGAGAGTATTCAAATAGAGATATAAAAAAAAACGATTAGTTTACGAGATACTTTTTATACTTTATTCTGTCATGTATTGACATGAAATATCAGATATCTTCTAAAAAAAACTATTGATAAAAATATCTTAATACTTTTGTAAACAGAATAATTAACCCTTAAATGCCATACGTCAAAAAATCACGTAAATGCCACACGGGGTTAATTGAACCTCAGCGTGGCATTTAAGGATTAAATGAATCAAAAGATGTAAACAAAATACGTAGTTGCTTATTTAAAAAATTATCCATTTTGCCTACATATTTTTTTAAAGCAGCTGTGTTTTTTTTTACATCAATTGATTCATCTCATTATTCTGTTTAAGGTACGATTATACAAAAATTAGTAATTTACGAAATATTTAATATTTTATATCAATGTATCAGAATAAAGTGTAAATTATCTCGTAAACTATTGGTTTTTTCACATCTTTATCTTAACACTTTTATATGCAGAATAATTAGAATCATATTATGTAAAAAAAAAAAACGACGCCTTTACTTAGAAAAAAAACGACCAAAATACGTTCCTCGAAACCCTTCTACTTTTGTCCGAGACATTTTTCCGTATCTTCCGTATTTTTCGAGTTCATTGGCTTGTTACACTTTATGTAAGCCATCCTGTATGTACAGGACAGTTCCAGACTTGTCATATCATCGTTAATAGCTGATTTCTGAAATCATTTCAACAATAATCCCAATATCAAAATATCGAGATTATATTAGTTTTTAAATTAATAGCGATTAAAGTTCTCTGATCACAGAGCTGACATTTTGCGCGCTCAGACATGATAGTGAAGACGTTAAAATTATATACAGTTTTTTAAGATTAATTTGGGAAATTTCGAGGGATTATTAATATTACAGATTGATCCGACAACCATATCGGCACGTAATTATCATTTCTGAAATTAATTTATTTATATGAATATATATATTAGTTCAACATCTCAACACTTAGACTGTAGTGGCGCTTCGTATTTTAAAGTAATGTTATTTAACATAAATAGTCTTGTTTCCAATCTTATTGTTAAAATTATAAATTTATTTTAACATATCATAATATCTTGATATTGAATTGACATTTTGTGATATGTTCTGATATTAATTATGAATACGTAATATACAAATAGATTCTGTATAGAACAATTTCATAATAATATCATTTCACATTTACATATATGATCTTGAAGTTACTAAAGCATCTTTATCACTTCATATCATCATGTCTGAGCGCGTGAAACGTCAGCTCTGTGATCAGAGAACTTTAATCATTATTAATTTAAAAACTATTATAGTCTCGACATTTGGTGTTACAGCATAGAAAAAAACAAATTCCTGATTTACGTATATTTTTATTCTTGATTTATTATTTGCTATTTATTTATTATTATATTTTTTATTATTATTATAATATTATATTTTTATTATTAAATTTTTTTATTTATTATTATATTTTATTTAAATATAAAATGTTCTCTTCAAAATTATAAATGTTCACTGGCATCAATAATAAATAGATTTATGCAAAGTATATTTTATTCTTAGAATTGTATTTTTGTTTTTAAAATCAATATATGGTTCTAACAAACTCAATCGCGTTATTTACAAACTATTTATTCTTGGATTAAGAATTATAAATTTGAAAATTCGCCATGCAGGCGGCAAGTGTATATAAGGATTCCTTAGTAATATCAAGATGTCGGAAGTGCATGGATGTAGTGAATGACGATTGACAGTGGTTTTGTGAGTAAACTGTTGCATTCGTGGAACATACCTCTAAATGTGGTTCAATCTTTAAAGATGGATAAAATATTTAGCTCGTCTTAATGTTTCTGTCAGTTATATTGTAAATGGAGATGCACGAATAGCCGGCAGACTTTGTCACTGCGTGACGAAGAGGTGCCTATACGCGGTCGGATTTTCCGCGATGGATTCGCGGATCTGCTATCCACAGTTAAATGAGTGAGATGAGCAATGAATCCGTCGCGGCGGATCAACCTGTATAAGCAGCCAGCGTTCTCTACCATTCTTCTCTGAAGATGTTGACCGTCTGTTTGCATCTTTATTTACAATATGGCTAACGAAGTTTGTTAGAACGTTCTCAGCATTTCACTTGCTTTTGAGCTACATTAATAGAGGGTATAATCCAAGTTTGATTCAATTTTTCCTTGGGAGCTTGTATCCCGTGCACATTAAGAGACATGCTCTATAAATGTGGCACTTCATTTACAAAGCTATCGTCACTTACTGCAGCATTGGTTTCTATTATCTTGATGTTACTAAAAAGCATACTGAGGGGAGGTTTTGAAGTTGACAAAAGGTATCATTAAAGAAAAAATAATACTAATATAAGCATATTTAATGTTGAACGAGTGCAACTTTATTCTTTTATTGAAATAAAATTTATTTTGAACTAAGAATAAAAAATTTATTTTATTTTACGAATAATTTATTGTTAATCTTGAAATATCTCGAAAATTATTTATTCTTGGCGCTATTCTAAGCATAAAATATTCTTAAATTAAAGCATTTATGCATTTCTTTAAGAATTCATTTTTTTATGTGAGAATTTTCATCTCGAAATGATTTCAGGAATCTGCTATTAACGGATGATGTGAGAGATCTACATTACACATACACGCAACATACATATATACACACATAAATATATACATTCATATGTGTATACACACTACTGTACTTTACAGTTTGGGAATGCTTGCTTTTAATTTTCTCGCATTTTAAAACAACTGAAGGAGATCCTAAAAAGTTGTCGGTTTTACCGATTATTTTTCAAATGAGTATTTTTCTAACTGCCTTTACAGATTAAAAAAATCTTTTTCTACAATTAAGGTAAAAACAGTAATCTAGTCTAAATCATAAAATGTTTTTTTACTTTGAAATTAAAAAGTTTAGGGAAAAAAAGAAAAATGTGTTATTATAATGTGCTTGATTTGTGTAAATTAAAAAAATGTTTTTTACCCACTAATAATTTCTACAAAAAAAAATACATTTTGCCCACTTTTTTTATAACAGTTTTCTGCAAAGTTAATAACAATCGATTCAATTTTGATGATTGAATTAGTCGAAATAAATACCTCGACTCTATAGGGCAGTCATTTAAAACCAAAGATAAATTTTTCGATAAGAGGAAAGTGTAGCTAATCAATAAAATATGTTATTTATTTTGTGACACTTTATTAAGTATTTTCATTATTATGTATTATTTTCATTCTTGAATATTATAATATTGTATTAAAAGTTGTATACGAATATAAGTAAATATAAGACAGAATAAAAATTATTTTTTCACGCTTGAAACATTCTTTAAAATTTTCATTTATAACTTCAAGAGTCCCATCATCATTTGTCTTCGAAACAAACTATAAATGTGGGCAAAATGTATTTATTTTTTAATAAAAAACTATTGACTATCGAAAAAATTTTTTTAATTTTGTGGATGAATTTATGCGAATCAAGTATTTGCAACAATTTTTTTTGTCTTCTGTAAATTTTTTAGTTTCAAAATAAAAAAATATTTAAAAAAAAATAAATTTTACATAAAAAAATTCAATATCTTTGCGAAAAATCAATTAACGAAAAATCAACTAATTTTTTGGATAAAACGTTTTAACGCTTAGAAAGTTGAAATGCTTATTTGTTAAATTTTATCTGATGATGTTACATCAAAGTAGAATACTCCAAGATAAAACTTATTAACTAAAATTTATTGGAAAAATATCAATTTTCAATTTTATATAATGTAAGAACAAAATATTATATAGACGAAACGATTCAAATGTTTTAAAGTTCCATCTTTCTTTTTCAAAATACATTATTAAAAATTTTCTGTAATTTTTCTGTAATTTTTTCACCGAGATACTTAAGTTTTTGTGAAATTGGAAACATTTCTGAACATATAATATGCGCAAGTGCACGTGTGTATCTGTATGTATAATATATGTATGTGTAATTGTGTATACATATATATGTATATATTTGTATACATATTTATATGTGCGTGCGTTTATAGGTCACGTAGGTATACACACATGACAATACATCACTGAATTGTTGTGTCGCGTTACGATGAACAGCTAATAATGAGTACAAAATAAGTGCGATGACACAACTTCTGATCTTTGTATATGCATGGTCGAATGACCATCTTTCCATTTTAATCGTAGTCGATTCTCTCTCTCTCTCTCTCTCTCTCTCTCTCTCTCTCTTTCAAACAGAATACTGCTCGTTGAGTGGTCGCACAGTGGTTAAGAGATGTAGTAGTCTCGCGCCAAATTATCGAAATAAGGAAAACAAAGTAGTATGTAGCTTTTAGTATACCATCGCATTAATCAAAGCTCCCCTCTTTCATAGTTTCTGTTCTTTTTTACCTTTTTTTTTTTACAAGACTTAAATTATTCAGAAATGCTGTAGCGTAACTGAAAAACTTGACCTTAAAGCCTATATACAATTGTGTTAAGCGTAATTATAAGTAGAGATAATCGTAAAATTAACGGATATCGAGTATCAAAAAAAAATGTGACATCAGTTATCCGATATCCGATCGGATATCCGGTAAGGCAATTATCTGGTTGCATACTGGATATTTTCCGGATATCTGATTCCTCAAGATTCTTTAAAGAAAATGAGGGCAATAAGGAAAAAATAACGATAATAATTGATCGGCTGCGGAACAGGATTGTTTCTAATACAGTTTTAACATTGCTTAGTAATAAAAGTTTAATATTAAAAAATCTTTCATGATGGACAATGACATTTCAGTATTTTCCAATGACAATCTCGATTACCGGCATAAACCACCATAACTGTTCAAGCAAGAAGTTCAGCTAAAAAGAATATAATTCTGCACCAAACTTTCAATATATAAAATTTCAGCCGGATCTATTACCGTATATTAATGATATCCGACTATAGTAACAAAAAAGTATCAGATATAAAAAATATCGGATATTTTCTAGAAATCCGATGCCCTAATTGTAAGTGGTTGACACAGTTGAATATTTTTCTTCATATTCGACTGTGTGATTGGTGGTGGAATTTTTACAACTACAACTACTTATAACTATACTTACGCAATTGTACAATAGGTTTTACAATTATTTATACTGTAAATATTAAGCAGACAAAGAAATCGATAATAAACCGTAAGCCGCTGATGCTCATTAAATTATCCGCGAGAAATACAGAGAAATACCGTAACGTGCATCCGTTAAAAAGTGACGTTAAGTATCCATTAGTGCAGTGCTCGGTAAATCGATAAAGCTTGACATAATAAACGGAAGGTTATTGCGAAATGGAAAATATCTGTATTTACAAGCGGCATCGCTAACAATTTAGACGTCAGGAACGTAAACATTTTGATTTTTGACATTTTGAGAATTTTTTCGCTGGTCAATGCCGAAAGGAATAAATCACTGTGCAGATCGCGTAGCTAATTTAGCGTCCGTCCAACATTTCGCAAGAGAACACTACGCGAATTTAATATTGTATGTCGTAGTAGTATTATACTTCATCCAAATCCTCGGCTGATCCCAGTCTTTTGGATTGAGACGAACGAACTGAACTTTCGTTCCGGTAATAGCGCGTCAGTGAGCTAATCTCTCATGCCGGTTCTTCAACACATCAGCCGAGATCTCTATGCTGTAGAAATGCCACTTTGTATAGTAAAAGAAGAAGCGCATTGTCGTTAGCGGGTATATTAACGTGAAAAACGATGTACTTTTGCTACGTATACTCCCCGATCGTGATTGTACATGATAGATTTTTGGTCGTTGGTCTTACACATACACACGTACATACATCTAGATATTATATTATTATTATTAATTGAATAATTATTTACATCATCACTAAAGCATAGGTTAGGCTAGGTTTGAGCTCTCTTCTAAATGTGGAATTAGAGAATATTTTTTATAATCATTACGATCTGAGTATTGCTATATTATTATATATTAATTATTATTAGCGCTTATTATTATTATTATTATTATTGTCATCATCATCATCATCATCATTATCATTATCATCATTATCATCATCATTGTCGGCGACGTTGATTGAATACATCCGATCAAATGACGACGCTGCCCTCCTTATCTTGTCTTCTGTTTTAACTCTTTTAAGATCTTTTTTTTTCGAGTATACAGCTACTTTGCGAGTAAGCGCCATGAGTTTGTTCCGACAATGATAAGGCCGAGGCTTTTTATATACGTGTTTTTTATGTATCAGTATTCTACGCGTTTGATTTTTAGTGAATAAGCAATTTAACCGACGTTACTTAAATCCCCAACACACGCGACATGGCGAGATTTACAATTACTTAATTATTAAATTATTGATTTCGTCCTCTTTTTATTGTCCCATTCTCTCTTCTTCCGTGTTTTTTTTTTTATACTATACTCTATTATAGTTTCTTTTTTCTCCCCAACCCTCTATCCCTCCGCCTAGTTGCCTCCCTTTTCCACATCTCTCCTTTGGAATATTATTTAAACACTAATTTATTATATTTCACATGTACATCTATACGTAATATATGTATAGACGTACACACATATTTAAAAACACACACACAGACACACACACACACACAACCCGCGCGCGCGCACATACTCATACATACAGATTATACATAACATCTTTTGTGCGAATTTTGGCGACTGGCTTAATTTATTATACTATTATTACATTGTACGAACGTGAGATATGTAACAATGCAAATTTTTTGCCTGCAACCCTTTCTTTCCTACCGTAGGCATCCATTTTATACGCGGTATGCGACGATGCAATGACGTAATTTTGTATGGAAACGAAAGGGTTGAAAAGTTCAGTTTTTGTACAATGATCAGGCACTCGTTATATGCCTCTATGCTCGTTCATTTCGCATCGGTGTACTTGTATTCGCTTTAATTCGCGTTGAGAGCACGTCGCCGGCGCTTTGGGTGCCTTTGCCGTTTTTAGGAATTTACGCGATATCGAATAGTATCTCTGTCTGTCTGTTTCTCCTCCCTTTTCTCTCTCTCTCTCTCTCTCTCTCTCTCTCACTCACTCAATGAAAGTAAATACGTTATATTTACTCGACGCAAATTTCATTGTCAACACGATAATACGGAATTTTTGTGAAGAGACTTGTGATTTTATACATGGCAAGGAAAAGTTTGTAAAAACGTATAGAATCGAGTTGAACCGAATTGGATGGATAATGGTTCGATTATGATACATCATTACAAAAGTTTCAAGTTGTAGTATCTAAATTCTATTCTAATGCGTAATATGAATATCGATTTTAACTGTTAGAGTAACATTTGGAAAATCGATCTTCGCGTAGATGGAAATAGAATGTAAAATTAATAGTGATGCATTATTTATGACATATGAAATGGTTTCGAGCAATAATTATTTATATGTGTATCAAAGTAAAAAGAAAGAATGTTCGACAAACCAAAAACTTGTAAAAGAAGAAATAAAAGTATTTTTCACAAGAACGTAGATTTAAGAAATAGTCTCGTCGTGGTCGACGAGTGATTGTATTATCTAATAATCACTATCATCCACCGTTCAGCTCGATTTATTCCAATTGTCTCTTTGGATATCCGCCGAACTCTTCCCTTAAACACGAGTATTAATCTCAACCGATTGACTGAATATTATTTTTTTATTGCGATATGTACGATAAAATGATAATGACAGATGCAATGAAATTGTAAGATGAATCGCGCGAATGTATATTTTACACAGAACGCTATGGCGAATTGCTTCGATCAATTGAAAAGTAATCCTATTGTAAACTATTATAAATCTATATCGCAACATTCTCGCGTGTCCCATGTTAATTAAAAATAAAAATGGACATACGTATGTGACTAGAATATGCGATTAGGCTCAAATAAAATGTGCCAAAAAGATGAGAAAGATTTATCTAAATACTCCGTAAATGCAAAAAATTAAGATTCGATTTCTTGCTTTCGACGTGCATTTTATCGTGAAATCATTGAATATCTTAAGTGAAAACACAGAACAAATTTTACCTTAACTCTTAAGTACTGAGGTAAAAGATAGTGATATTTTTACTGAGATTGGTTCCTGGGATATCGATTAAAAAAAAGTGTCGTGCTTCCATTACCGCGGCTCACGTATCACTGGCTGAACGAAAGCTACACAATAAATGAAGCATTTGAAAGTGAAAAAGAGACAAATAGCGTTTTGTATTTTTACATGGTCCCACGGACCAACGTCAGTACTTGAGGGTTAATGTTCTTTGATTACTATGCAGTAAGATATTGTTTTATTATTGTTCAGAGGAAATGCTCGTATCAACTCATATGTTATTTATGTTATAATACTATCGTGAAACGAGTGTTATATAAAATGTACAAGTATTTTTATATCTTATTTTCAAGTTTTGTTTTTAAGAAGAAAATGTGAAAATTAGAAAATCAATACATTTTTTTTTTATTTTTCTGAAATGGAATTGTTACATTTGATAGATAATTCGCGTCAGCGAACTTCCAACTAATTTCGATATTTAAAAATATATAATATTGAATTATATTCTTTAATCATACTTGATAGCGTTAAATAATTTATATTGAGCTCTCTATATTGTAAATCTCGATATTATAAGACATTAATTTTCCAATTTTCCCAAAATAGGATACTTCATATGATAATGCAACATTCACATATGATTCTCCGTTTATTCATTTTCTCATTTAAAATCATCTCTCAGTTATAACAACGGAACATATCTGTATGTTATTCGTACTTGTCAATGACACGCAATATAATTTAATCCGCATATTTTAATTACATCGTAGCTGTGTTTGGTTTAGACACTCATGCACTTAAGCGCTTATAAATCATCATTCTTTATTGTTCATTAGAAGTAAAACAAGGATGGAAGCACTGAAAGCGCTAAAAGCGTTCAAACTGAATGCAACTTATACAAGAAAATACGAGAAAAAAGAAATTATTTTTTCTTTTACTGCGGTGATTAAAAGAGCGAGTGGGACACGCGGGGATTTCGTGACGCCAATAAAAAGCTTTCCAATCAATCAGGAAAATCGAGGTGAAAGCGTGCGAAATGTAGCAATAGCGAGAAATTACTTTTGTATTTATGATGTATGCGTAAGTTAATTCGGGCCAAGGCCAGCAGCTGTTGAGATTATTCAAGGTTGTGTATATCATAAGTATTTTGAATTGTTGAATAATAATAGTATAAATGGACATTATAGGCGTTGCACAATGCGGCTGCACCGAAAGGAATGAAGGTACTTGCGGAAGTGTTGTCGTTTCTGTTGGCGCCGCTACTTCGTCTCCTAAATATTCGTATCAGATTCCTTTCTCTTATCACTCTTATCACATTCATTTTATACGATCGACTTTTATTTTTATCTACTATTTTCTTTTTTAAACGAATGTACGCAACTGGCCTTTCTTGCGCAGATACACGCCAGCCTGTAACATGCGGATATACAAAACACGTCCCGTAAAAGACGTATATCAGCGATACTAATTGAACGGATTCCCGTTATCGATATGCACCTTTTATGGGATTACGAGAGCGTATGTAGGGCGAAGCTGAATTTTCTTTCGATAGACTTCTGAAAATAATATTTATACAATGTGGCAGGATAAGTGTAGACGAAGCGAAAATTACGATTGATGATAGCTATTTACTTTGAAATAAATCGGAGACTTGTATAATTATTATGAAAATGTAAATTTGCTATCTTATTTCTTAAATTAGTGCTAAGAAAATACATATATTATCGCATTTTAAAATAACAGCGAGAAAGACAAACAAAGATACAAACATACGTACCTGAAAGACCTAAAGTTCAGATGAATAAAAAAAGAAAGCTATAAGGATATATCGATTTAAAGATTATTCTCTGCCAACGCAATGAGAAATTTAGTAGGCATATTTATGCTGTTGATATACGCGAAACTTTGTAAGATAATTCTACGTTACACGTGAAAAATAACAAACAGCAAAGAGAGCGATCGCTGTCACTTATACACTGAGAAAAATTTCCTAAATCTATAAGTAATATTTTTTTCAATAGTACTAAGTAAACATTTTCTTATTCTTATTGTAAATAAATATTTACTAAACATAAACATATATTATTTGATTATTTAAGTATTTTCTTTTCTTCAATAAATATTTGTTTGCTGTCAAGAAAAGTTTATTTAGTACTATTCAAGAAAATATTACTTAGATGTAGAAAAATTTTTTTCAGTGTACACTTGTAAATAATAAACATTTTTATTTATTTATACTCTTGCGCCAGCAGTATCTTTTGTATTATACAGAAATTTGTGAATCTGTTAGAAATAGTTACAAATGCCATTTACATCCTCTGTAAAAAGTTTGTCGTTTGAGTTTGGCTTCACCATGTATACGTAGATACATGCGCGTGCGGGTGTGTGTATGTACAGTGTACATATATATTTATTTCATATATATGTATATATATATGTGCACGCGCGCGCGCACAACACACACACACACACACACACACACACACAACTACATCGGAGACACTTGTATAATTTATGAATATTAACAGCGCACTTCACGCAATTTTTCTTCCATGACAAGTATACCTAATTGATTATTTACTTACGGGTTTAACGAATCATTAAAGGCCGGTTGTTCCATATTCAGATAAACTATGTGATAACTTATCTAATAAATAAACAAAAGAGCAAAAGTAAAGAGAATAAAAGAATAAGAGAGTGAACTAAAGTTTATCAAAAGGTGGAACAACCCAGTCTAAATCACGTTATTTTCTTTCTTCTTGGCTCCTTCTCTTTCTTTCTTTTTTTCTCCCTTATTACCTAGCTAATTTTTTAAGCTAAAGTCTAAGGCGCATAATAAATATTTCTCTACTTTCTTTTCCTTTTTGTTTTACCTTTCTTCTTTAATCTCCTTTCTTCCTTCCCAAGTTTTTATATAACATAACGGTAGGCGATAACGCTGTTAGACGTTTTAAGGTATATTTATTGGGCTGCTATGTGATTTGTTGGAAATTATTTTGAAAGATCTTTTTTAATTCGGAGAGCGGAAGTGCCCGGAGATGCAGCTGTAACGCCGGTGGCCTTAGTAATAATGCGATGCGATACAATGCGATGCGATGCAATGCGATGCGATGCGATATGATGTGACATGATAGTATGATCTAATGCGATGTTTGTTATGCACACATGTTTAACATGGCTATTTTGTGAGATTAGCAACGGCGTGTAGCAACAGGCGAGAGCGATGGGCAAAGGACCAAAATGTATAATTCGCATTTGCCGATCTAAAAATTCTTACGATTGGCATATTCACATCCATTTTTTATACGCGACGCATTAATAAGCATCAAAGAGTCTTCTTCATCCGTAACTCGGATGGAACGACTCTCGAGGCATCTTGTACTTGCAAGGGCATTGTTGTGATACCACAGATGCAGCTTCATTGAAACTTGAATAAAAAAAATGCGTTAACAAAACGATATTTATTTATTTTCAATTATTGCTATTATTGGGATTTTGTATTACGCGGATCTTCCACATTGGCCTCCGTGTTGTTCATTTATTATTTTGGGATATAATTGTGTTTATTTTTCCTGTACTTCTGTTACGTCCTATAGACGCCACGATTCTTTTCTTTCGAAAGAATTGGCTCCACATCGCGACTACGGTTGACGTCTATGAGACTCGAGTGGAGTCTTCTGATAAGTCTGGTCTGACAGAACTGAAAAGAGGGACCGGACAAGCTCTGTGAAAACTTGTAAACGCCAATCAATCCGGAAGGACCCGAAGGAAATAACAACCTTAACGCAGGCCCGAAAAGTGATAAGATTGCAAAAGACATTATAAATGCACCGAAGTCACGCAATAATAAAAATCCAAGCTTTGACGTCCCAGACTGACTAACAATTTCATCTTAAGAAAACACAGGCGCCATGTCGCGCTTAAAAAATCATAAAACGCATGGGATAACTTCCCACGATAGTGTTATCTAAGATCGGACATTTTCCGCGAAGATAACAGAATTCGTCATCCGCCTTATGTTTCGAATAAACATTTCTTATTTATAATAATGATAACACTTAATTCGTAAGTATTCGATTGACGATTACAATTTGATATTATTTGTGGAATAAGTGAATTATGAATGAAGTACTGTAGATATGCACAATGCTGGGCATTCGCCCGCGGGTGCCCAATTTCAGCATTTTGCCTATAGTAAGGTATTTTCAGGCAGAGATAGTATTGTATGAGTAGTCAAAATAAAGCTGTAATTGGAGAATTGATACGATCCTTTCAACGGACTGTATTCACTGGACGCATTTACGGACACAACAAGGGCAATGGAACAAAATACGAATACAGCCGAGCAAATCAAGGAAAGGGAGTAGAAAATCTGCCACGCTAGATATAAAAAAGTGATCAATGTGTAAAATCAGGAAGTCTGGAGTGGTAAATGTAAAAATTCCGGATAGATTCGGGTTTTAAAAGAGGGAAAACATTTTTTTTTCTTTCTTTAATTTATTTTCATTACTTTTGATATCAATTGAACTTCTCTCTTTTTATATTTTGACTTTTGAGTTGAATTTCTCTCGTAATTCAATCAAGGTGGGAGGGATATTATAAATGTCGATAACTTGATCGAAAAGGAGTTATCATTCGTACGTGTATCCTGCATTCTTTCGAAAAATAAAACAATATTTTGCGCTTCCCAACCTACTTCCTCACCACACTTCTTCGTTGTATAAGATTTATAGACACATTGTATAAAAAAAACTTTTGTAGTTTTGTGTAATAAAGGCAACATATTATTTGATTATCCTACTGTGCGTGTTACAACAGTATTCACATAAAAGCACTATAAAATGGACAGAAAAATTTGTAGTGTTTTGATGTGAACAATGTATTTAAGTTGTGCTAGATTAGCACAACACAACACGCAGAATTCGATTATCATCTATCGGTGTTCACTACACACATGAGTTTGAGTTGTTTTTCTTGTCTAATTTTTATAAATTGTTAAAAATGAAAACGGAATGAGATATTGGAATTTTTCCGACGGCATAATGGCATAAATGTAGTACAATACAGCACAATTTTGAAAATTATAAAATTCACAAAATGTACGGGGCTAGTAATTGATTAAAAAAATCTTTTTAAAAATATTTCATGTTATTAAGCTGCGGCTTGCGACACAAATTGACACAAATATAGCACAATGCAGCAAAATTAAGAAAAATACAAAATTCAAAAAGTGCGGAGCCAACTTTACGCACATATCGAATTTGAGATTGCAATTGATATGTAATCACGATAATGTGTAATTCTTAAAAATCTAAATTTGAGATAGGAATTGAATAAACACTTTGATATTTTGTCAGTTTGAAATATTTTTTTAGGAATGTATTTCTTTTTTACTATGACTAATTAATCAAACTAATGTAAAGCACAATTTAAATAGGTAATAGTCTATATTAATTACTTCTTAAAATTAATGCAATTAAAGATGAGAAATAAATTTGACATATATTTATAGCTTCGCACATGAATTAAAATAGGAATTTCATACATTTGAGAATACTGTGTGCCAAAAAAATTTTTCAAGAAAACATTCAAGATCCTTAAGCATTTACACTAGAAGGGGGATATATATTCTAATGCTCAGACTAGACATTGAGAGCTTTTCAATAAGAATAACATAGTGAATCATTACATCCTTGTTGTTCATCAATGTTAAACAAAAATGAAATGATCATTGTTACAGTGTCGTTTGTTGGAAAGCTCTCATTAAGATTGAGATCAAATTTGACAATCAAAGTTAAACTTGATGTCAATTTTCTTTGTTTTTGTTGGCCAATTTCGATTTGAATCTTAATCACAATCTTCAGCCTGATTTGAGCATAAGACAGATCTTATCCAATGCTTTACTCGTGAGCTAAATGCTTCTCCCTATTAGCTTGTTGTATGGGAGAGAGAAAACAAAATAGATATTAGAGCTCTTCTCATAACTGATTTTTATGTTTACTTTTTGTTTCACTTTAATGAGACAATACTTGCATCAAAAAAGCTGCCAAATGTCGACTAAACATTTTTGAAAGTTTGATTGACTTAAATTCTGATTATATATACTTGCGATTCCATATTTACTTATTTCAATTTATTGGTTATTACTGATCGTATCAAACTGAAAAATCCCACTGTGTTGGACGGGCCTATTTTAAGAAGTTAAATAAATATTTTGCTTTTATATTCCGTTGACACTCTGCACACTCACGTTTAATCACGTATTTATTGATTTCATACATACTCGCACTTATAATTACGCAAAGTTAGGACAGAACCATTTGTTTTGGACTTTTTACATCAAATCAATTTTTGCTTCTTTTATATTTATAAAAAATAGTAATTGCGCAAAAAGAAATTATGTAATTATTGCGAAAAGATTAAATCTCATCAATCATTTTAATTTCTGTATACAATTAAAGTCGATAATTAAAGTCGATATACAAATAAAGTCCTGAATGACACACACTTTGAATCACATGGCGAAATCTTCTACTTTTTAAGATATAAGATGCGACACTTTAAAGTTTTCTACTTTTCAAACTTAAAAATATGATAATAAGTACAATATAAGTAAAGAGACCTATAAGAAAGTCAAAGAATGCAGTGGGTTCCTCCTCCTCCTTCTCCTTCTCCTATGGAAGGCTACACTATCAAAAAATAGACATAGATTTGGATTGAACTTCGTTTTAAATGGAAAGTTGAAGGATTTCCAACTTTCCATATAAAACATGGTAACCTAATTATTATAAATAAATCTTTATATTATCAAATTCTTTTGTTACATCTAAACTCCACAATTCTTTTCTTCGATCAAAATTTTTCGCCATAAAATTCTTAGTATTATTTATGGATCATCTGTTTCTGTCACAGGATGTTGCAATAGTGACGAACCGAATAACAATTTGCTTTACAAAATAATAATTAGCTCGGGAGAAAATTGTTAAATTAGATATTCGAATCAAGTGTTGAATAAAAGAGCTCTTTCCCGAGGAACAAAAGAAGTAAATAGATTAGGGATTTATAAACTGAAACAGCGATTGTTTGTAATAGATGACATATGTGGCTTTAAGCTATTGAACATTCAGCAAATAGTCGATGACGGAAATAATAATTCTAATTCCTTGCATGCCCTATTCTCCCAATTTCCTCAGATTTCTGTCCTTCCCGATAATACCTATACAATTATAATGTCGTTGGATAGTTAAGGGGATCGAAATTTAAGCCACAAGTGACATTCAAAGATATAGAGAATGGACTCGATCGTATCTAAGTAATATAGTCGACAAAAATAAGAGAGGTACCGTGGAAGATCCCAATCTTTATCTCTTTCCACTTAACGATATAACGAGAGAGAGAATGAGAGAAAGATTGGTCGTTAATGTTTGTAATGTTGTCGACCATACTACTTAGATACGATCGAGCAGTCCATTCTCTATATTTTTGGTGACACCTATCCCAGTATCCAATTCTTTTCAATAATCGATACTCCTAATCCTAAATTAGATAATTAATATACGCGGGACCTTCATTCAATACAACTAACTCCCTCGTGAATATAAAAAGCCTTTCGCGAACGCGCGCAGGTAGTCAAAATTTAGCTATTTAAATGTCACTCTGCCGGTCCGCGACGTTTTTAATCAATATTTCCTGACTTGGTGCGATCGAATCTACTCGGTAGAAATCTAGTGCGGTGTTCTTATATCTTTCCAAATCGCTTGGTCAGTTCTGGTTTGAAACATTCACGGAATAGCCAGCCGAGACCATTTTCAATCATCGAGGATCAATCTTAATTCCTTGCATGCCCTATTCTCCAGTTTCCTCAGACTTCTGTCCTTCCTGATAACGCCTATATGATCGGTCCAGACTATGATCTGGATGAAATTCGATTTATAATTTCTAAGATTAATTTTCTGTATCCCCTTCTTCCCGATTCACCTAAATATTACGAAATCCCAGCCAAATTTTTCTTTAATTTTTATCTTCCTTCTATACTGTCATAAAAACAGAAATAAGGTCTCGCAGATAAATAAACTCTTCCCGCATTCTCTCTTTCACCTTTAATACATGAAGATACATACACATACACACACCTAACTAGTTAAGAATATGAGCGTAGAATTATAAGAATAGTTATCCGATTATTTTAAATATATTGTTTGTATTTCTTAACTAAATATAAGGAACAAATTCATCAGAATAGATAAATATAATATCTAAATTAATAATAATTAAATACATAAAAAAACGCGTTATTTTAGAATATATTCTTGTATATGTTTAACAAAATATTGTAACCAGAGAATATGAATATTTGGAAAACACTATAAACCAATAAACCATTGAATTTATATAACAAACCGTTTACTCCAAAATGTATTAAGAAAAATTAATTAAGCTTTGTAATAATAACGTATTCGTAATAACAAACGTTATTAGTAATATAAATTTGTAATGATTTTCCTTTATACATGAATAAATAAGAGTTCGTTTTAAATTTGTCGACTTTATTTTGTTACGTCCAGCGGACTTCCACAATTTTTTTCTTTCGTGGAGATCTGAAATTTGTAGAAATATAAAGATAGTTGCGAGCAATGAACAAAATTGAGGCGATACAGCTTAAAAAGCAATAAAATTTTCTCTTTCCGTGAAAAAACTAAAGCGAAAACTTCAGTATCTCCTCGTAAATGTCAGCCCAAGATAAATTAAAAATCAGTGTACGTGCGCGAACGACGCGGAAAAGACACCGAGGATACTCTCCTTGGATATCGCGACAAGGAAAAAATTAATAATAATAAATTCTGTCACACCGATCATTAAAATGTCACACTTTAGAAAATAAAAGAGTGGTTATAAGTGTGTATGAGATTAAGGATAAACTTTAATTATATATACAGAAATTAAAATGATTGATGTGATTTATTGCAATAATTATCAAAAACTGTATTTTTTATAATTTGGCGTAAATCTATTAACTGAAAGTACCTCAAGATATCAATATCTGCTTTCACATGGACATATCTTGCGTCAAGGCGGAGTCTATATCACAATTCGCTTCTTATTCTCTCTCGTTTAACAGTTGGTGCATGTATAACATCCTGAGATTTATAACTTTGTTTTTCTATTTTCTCGTCTATTTTTAACGACCTAATAGTGCTGTAGTATTTAAAAAATTTTCTCTTAATCAATTGCGCCTTCTTTCGATCCTTACTAAGATCTATAGTAGAGCCCAAAATAAGATGAATATCCTTGATATGTTCTAATTTAAATAAAATGATTTTACGTTTATTGCGAGCAATTTTCTTATCTAGGAAGCTTAGATGTCTTCTTAACTTTCTGTAATTCTGTAGAAGTTGCTCGATAATATCTAAGCACAGTCTTCGAGTTCTAGCGATACACTTATTCGGCGCTTCACCAGTTCCCATCTGACAGATATTGGTCAGAGCTTCGATGTGGGAATCACTGTCCAAGTTCGCCAGCACAAAGTTCAGCAAGTTTGGAATGGTAATAGGAACAGAAAATGGAAATACAGTACTATCGTCCTTCCTAAAAAAAAGTCAGCAAAAAGAAATATTATTAGAAGAAAAATGATGTTTTAAATAAAAAATGTTCCATATGTGAATAAATCATTTATCAATGATAAAAAAAGAGAGTAATAGAAAGCTACAGCTTTTAAAGCACAATGAGGAAAATAATATTTAAACTAATCGCATCATGTCCAATAATGAACTTTTTGACAATTTACGCACCTTTTTGCAGGAAAGAATAAAATAGATGGAAAACGATTCATACTATATTCCCAAGGTAAATCATTGTTGTCTCCATCAACTCTTACAAAAGTTAGATGATTCATATTGGATAAGTAATATGCTACTGTTAAATATACATACGATATAGCACTACAAAATCCACAGTAAGGAGAGTGATACATTATAACAACGTCCTAAAAAAAGTTTAATTATACTTTGATTTATATTATCGTTTATAAGCAATAAAAAACGTAATAGCGATTCAATCTCTTAAATATACAATTTTAATACGTTTTTGTTTCAAAATTTTGCAAAATATTGTATTTTTCATATCTATCAATCACGATTGTTTCGTTTCAAGATTGAAACATCCACCAATATTAGATATTGTATATTGTTTTATATACATTTCTCATAAATGGCATAATCATTGCATATAACTGACCTTAGATGGATCCAATATAGCATCCAAAAATGTTTTTGTTGTTAGTTCTGGTACACAAATCTTTGAACGCAAATCTGCATTATTACTATTGACTTCATCAAGCAATTTCTGTGTTCTATAACGCTTTGAATTGTCCGAACGCAATGTTCGCTGTAACAAACCTTGTGTATAATTGTTTATAAAATCGACGAGAGCGTACTCACTAAACTCATGATGCATGATGTATTGACTCTCCAACTGTAACATAAATAAATAGTCATAAAACAGAAAGAAACAACATACGCACACAATTTGCAAAAAAAATTAAAAAGAAACTAATAAAAATTAAATTGATATTTTAGAAACAAACATCAGTAAAACTCACTGGCTGCATTCGGGAAGAGTGATATCAGTATTATTGCATCATTCTGTCCATATTTTACATCTAATAAACAATAAAGGTAAAATAAATTAATCGCAAATCGAAGGCTCCAAGAAATAAAGAATAAAATAAAATAAAAGAGATAAAATAAAGAATAATATCAGCAAACACAAGTTATAATACGTATCATATTACAGTTATATTGTTGAATGGAAAATTACAATTAACATGTACGTTACATGTAATTTGGTGTTTGCTGGAATAGTGCTGATAGCGCGGTCCCCAAACGCAGCCTTTGTTACACAAATTGTTTTAACATATTTTGCTAAATACATGAAAATTTTTGGAATCGTTTAATCTGAAGTAAAAAAAGTCAAAATAGCAAATCCAATGATGACTAAATTTAAAAAATTTTACTGTAAAGTTTGTTCTTTGTAGTAATACATTTTTGGTACATTAAAATTAAATTTTATCTCGTGACGGATACAGGAGGATACGACCGCCTTCCCCCTCCTTCGAGTTCTCCAAACAAAAAGTTAGAATTTATTATATAACAAAATTTTTTATTATATAACAGAGTAGTTTTTAAATATCTCGTATTATGTGAATATATATGGGACATTCCACGTCGACTGGATCACTTGCATGCTAAAAAATCAGCACAATGAAAATAAACGTTCAAGGCTCAAATTATTCATATGTGCATGTATTTTCGAAAGAAATAGTGTATTTTGAGAGATCCAATGGTGCTGAGAAGCGATGAACATCGCATGCAAATGTAACATTTTCTTGCTTAAACTACTATACTGATCCCCAATTGACTTGAAAATGATACTACTTCTAGATTTTTCAGGGTTGCTAATTATGAATCTGCTGTTAAAATTTCGAAATTCAAAATAGTAGAACCAATATGGCGACCAGCATACGAAACCTTGAGCCCTATACTTTTATGCCCATTTCTATCAACGTAGATTAACTTTAATTTCGGTTCAACTCTTTGTTTTTTTCTAATCCTTAGAATTAGAAAAAAACGAAGAATAAGTTGAACCGAGATAAAAGTTTATCTACGTCGGTGGAAATGGGCATTAGACCTTCAACTTCTTCCCAAGCTTTTTAATCTCGAGCGTGAAGGGGTAAACTATTTTAGGCTAGTCTTAGTGAATAAGTGAATAAAAAATATTTCATCATTAATTTTCACAGATGGTGATTTTAAATGCATTCAAAAATCAATCACCACCTGCTGAAAACTAGTGATAAAATATTTTTTATTCTAGGAGTAACTTAAAATAATTTATCCCTTCACGCTCGAGATTCAAAAGGGAACTAAAAGAGATTAAAGGTCTAAAAATATAGGGCTCAAAAAAGTTTCGTACATTAGTCGCCATATTGGATCTATTATTTTGAATTTTGAAATTTTGACAGCAGATTCGTAATCAGCAAACCTAGAAGTAATTTTCAAACCAATTGGGGATGAGTACAGTAGTTCATTAGCATTCCGTTCCGTAAGAAGTTTCTTTATTATATCAGAACTACCGGAATCATGGTCAGAATGGTATAGAGATACGAATTAACAGAATGTCATGTCGATTGCAGGCTATGTCGATCTAACTATTGTTGATGGTTGAGAATTTGTAACTTTGAAGAAGAAAATTAATAATTCTTATTTTTCAATATGACATATTACATATTCTTGTTTTATATACATAATCTAACTATAATGCCAGCAATTCTTTAAATAATTCCAATGTCATTCTAAAGTAATTGAAAAACTTCTCACGATCAGTCGTTTGCATTTCAAGGACTAAATTGTCACTTGTACCTTAGAGACGCTTCATTCTTTGTGTAAACATTGACTATATCCAAAATTTTTGTTTTCTTTTGTATATTTCTATTGCAATAAAACGTTATAAGCGAAATAAAATTTTCGCACACTCTTAAATATCGTAATAGCACACCAACTTGGCATTTCTTGCCTTTCGCAATAATTTTGAACATTAGTAATAATACTATTTCTTCCATCGTTGTAGATGGATACAAAAAGTTTCTGAATATTCGTTTCAATTTTTAGATTCAACCAACTCAGCTGAACATGCCATTCTGTTCCTTAAAAATTTTCTCTACCCGTCCCATGCAGCCGGAACGCAATGGAATTTTGGTAACAAAATATATCTCACTCTTATAATTCAGTATTTTTGAGTATTCAAAGTAATGTTATAGGTAAGATAACTGCATATTCTAATTGCTAACATTTAGAAAAAACCAAATTAATCGGGACACGATGTATTTTTTCTTGTCAAATTGTTTGTGTTTTAGTAAATTACTAGAATTGCATCATATAGAATGTAGTACTTTATAGAATTCATCATATAGAATTCTAGTAATTTATTAAAAAAAGCAAGCAATCCAACAGGACAAGTTATTTTCCAATTCTGTATAAATGTATCAAATAATTATATGTTATACAAATAAAAATGAAATGTGTAAACACATTAAAAAATTGTAAAAAAAGAGTGTTTCAAATATAGGCTATTATGCAGCAAAGAGTTCAATACTGAGGGACAATAAACGTATTTAATAATTCTATTATTAAAATACAATCAAGATTGGAAAGTATTGGATAATACCTAAATCCATGTACCTAGATGTATAGATATTTTACATATCTAAGCTTCTATTCGATTATGAGTATTATTGTCGTTATTGGTGCCATATAGATCTGCGTACGGATCATTCGGGGAGCACACTGTCAGCATTAATGCGTTATTAGATATGTTCAGCAAAGAAAATAGTTTAAAAACTTTTGTAAAATTCTTTAATATGACTGGTTTGCTTATACATTTAGGAACCAAAGACAAGAATTAAACATATCAAAGAATTTTACAATAGTTGGAAGCTGCTTTGTCTGTTGAATGTAGCTATTAGCAAATATATTTTATATATATTTTGGGTATGCCATATTACCATATTATTATAATAAAAATTTAAAAGTATCTGAGTATCCTGAGTATACTTGTATCTATACATTTTAATTTGCGTATTTGTATCTAGATGCATTTTTTCACATCTCAAAATACATACTTTTTTTCTATCACTAGAGTTGAGAAGAACATGTAACTTGTTTCTTGTAACAAGGTTATAGTTACTTTTTTCAGTAACTGTAACTTAATTTATATATTTTTGGAAACTAGTAATAGTTTCCAATTTAATAGTTACTTTTAAAATTATTTATTTCAAACTTATTCGTCAACATATAGATTGACAAAAATTAAGTGCTCAATATGAATAATCTGTAGTTATTTCTTGTAATTAGAATATATGTTTATCTTTAATAATCACCACACTCTGTATAAATATCTGTATTAAGAATTAAACCTTAGACTTTTAGATACTCTTTCGTATGGGATATCTTAATATTGATTCCATAATTTTGATCCAAAAATATGTATTACTTTATTATAAATATAACATATAATCACCGAATTTATTATTAATATAACATATAACCGAATGTTTAGTATACGTAAAACAATTCGATGCTAAAAATATTTAAAATTCTGGTATTTAAAGTAATGCAAATATAATAAGATAGTAATACAAAAAATTAATCGAAAAATTATTGAAAAGTAATGTGTACCGTTATTCTTTTTAAATAACTATAATTGTAACGTGTTACTTTTTCGATAACTTGTAATAATAATTAAGAGGGTAACAAAGTAAAATTAAAAAAAAAATCGAATTTTTTTTCAAAAGATTGATGTCTTAAAAATATGCTTCTGAAAGATTTTTATAAAATTCGCAATATTTTTCAAGTTATGCAAATATTAGGGAACGGACGCACAATGCTGAATGTGCAATACTGAAATTTTAAACGTATTTTTCTCAAAACTATTTTTTTTTCAACTGGCGTCTATAACTCGGAACAATTTTCGATCGATCGGCCTCAGCTTTGGATAGTAGCTTCACAAAATTGAATAGTTTCAATTTAGCGTAGAGATTTTTTTTTAATTGTTAGTTTTCGAAAGACAAAATGTTTAAGAAGTTCAAAATGTAGTGAAATTAAAATTTTTTTAACCGCTGTCATTTTGTAAAAAAATAATTATTTTAAAAAATCGCTATGCTTATCTGAAACTATACTTATATAGATTTGAAATTTTCAAAAAAATTTTCATTTCAGATAATTACAACTAGAGTTCTCGCCGCCGATGGATCATGTTTTTTGAAATATGATCCATAGAAGTTTATAATGCTGTGCATCGTCATATATAATATTTTGACATACAAAAATTCTTAAAATGTCTTCAAAGTATGTTCAATTGATATACCAATTCATATTTTTTCTAAAATTTATAGTTACTTAACAAAAAATTGACATAAAAAGCATTTTTTTAAGGCCTTTACTCTGTACTCTGCCTGTACTCTACTCTGCTATACCTTTTTAATTACTTTTTGAAAAAAGAAAACTGTAACTCTGTAACTAGTTATTTTTACAAATTTTTCGAATCTTGACATAACATTATCAAAACTTACTGCAGCATCCATGATGACAACAGTGGTTTTATTTTTCCGTTTTG
The DNA here is from genome assembly GCF_000204515.1 of Acromyrmex echinatior. The sequence continues at coordinate 328,432 of NW_011627198.1, forward strand.
AAATATCAATCCCAAGATGATCTGCAAAATGGAAATAATGCAAACTGTCGATAGCTATTAATGCTAATGTCTTGTTGGTTTTGCAGACTGATTCTTTTAAACTGAAGTTAAATTGCCTCGGAGAATCTCGTGGGAATAATGATGGATGATAATCATTCCCAGCCAACCATCTTCTGCAATCACCTTTTAAAAAATCTCTTCTCACCATGTTTGCAGATCGCGAATCATTATCTTCCTTCAACAATGATGATTTATATTCTATACCTGCATGCAGCCTTAAAACATTCTTTTTTTAAAAAAGTTGCTTTAAAACGACATATATTTGTGGGTAAATATATATATTACCTTTTTAATGTTGACTCTTGTAATTTTATTGACACATAATTTTTATTATAATTATATATCTGTTTTTCATGTTGTCTAATCGTAGCAGGAGTCATAAATATATCGGTCTCTTTGCAGACAAATTTTTTAGAAATAACTGTACAGCTTTCTTTCTCTAATGGGTTCATCACTTTTGTTTTGCACAAGAGACATTTATTCATTGCCACGTTCGCACAACAACTATTATTGATCCATTTCTGAATTGATATGCTAGTAACTGATTCCTTTATTTGCTTGGTATAAATTCTGTTTTTCTTTAGATCAGCGCATTCTTGATTTCTAGAAAAGTGTCGAATCACTGCCGTACGTCGTTTTGCTTCTAGACGTGCGATTATATCCTTCACTAACATACTATCTGCACAGTTATAATACTGTAAGCCGATCTCTCTTATCTGAAAAGTAAGAACATTTCGATGTAAATCATACTATTATTTGCTATAAATATGTATTATGTAAGAGAATATTTATTGCATTTTCGTATACATATCAAATAATAAAATATTTAACTTGATATATGAAAATTATAATCACAGTATAAAAATTATTTTTAAAAAAATTCATATTTTTATACAGTTTGTGTAAAAAAAATTTAAATCTTATAAATATTTAACTTAAAAATCATATTTAAAAAACACAAATCGTAAATGGTCTTTTTTTTATTAAGATTAGGAAATATTTATGAAATCGTACTAAAAAATCAGAAAAAAGATAATGTTACAAGATACAATAACGCACCAAATTGTAAATATAATTTTCCATATGAAGTGGATTTCGTGGTGTAAAGAGAAATAAAACTGGTCCTTCGCGGAGATAGGGCGCGAGAGTGAGCGCTTTAATTCCGGGAGGTTGCAGCCAGAGAGATGGTTGATGAATAGAATTGCTGATCCAATTTAGGATGTTCTCGGAAGTCCATTCATTGCTTTCCGGATAACTCTAAGTATTTTTAAACCTGGTGTATAATGTATGATAGAGAGTAAAGAAATTTGCGTGCTATGCACTTACTAAAGATTCATTCCACATAAGCAAGCTTGCTGATGGAAACTTGTGAACTCCGTAATGCAATTTGCTGCATAATGCACTAGTCACTATGGCAAATACTAATTCTCTATTAGGATCTCTTTCTAACGATCGTATTGCGGCCTTATAAAATTCTCTATATCCAGGAGTTTTATCCAATCGTGTAAAATTAAAATATCCAACAACCACTGCCTGTAAGTTATTAGAGTAATATTAATTTATTATTAATATATTCAGATAATTATTAAAATAAGAGATTATGAATAAGCGATCCGCTCAAGGAAAATCCACCCACTAGGTTCATTGCATCTTAATTACTAAAATAAGCGTATAATTAAATTTTTCACAATTCATCTTATGCGGAAATTAAAATAAAAAAAAACACGAAAGTGAAAAATGTCGTGTTTAAGTAAATATTTTAAGTTAATAGTTAAGGCAGTTCTTCGTGCCTAATAATATTTCTTGTTTCTCTTTAATTTATACAATTTCTAGTTCAAGCTAATTCTGTACCGATAATTTATCGATCTTGAAATACAATCAAAGCTGGAGTAGTAATATCACAATTCAATTGATAAGTTATTTAATAATATTAATGCTCAAAGCATCTTAAGATCTTAATAATTTAATACTAATAAGCATCTTATATAAAACCTGTAAATAATTTTATATTTAAAAAAGTTTCACTTTGAATGTCGTTAATACTAAAGAATCTCTGAAAATAAAATCAAAATGTTTATGAAATTTATTTATTCCCTTTCTCAAATCAGAAAAAAATTCTTGTTAATTGATTAATAGCTGAAAAATAAACTTAATTATTTTTTTAAATACTTACATCATAGGCAACCAACAATTCCATTAATTGTTCTTTATGTATTATTCTAATAATAGGATTCATAAATGCATCCAGAAAACGAATCATATATGGTGCCGTACGAATTCCTCTATAATTAATACCAGAATCTCTGGATGGATACAACATTAACACTGGATAACCATGGATTTTATTATACTGGGCTCTGCACTCTGAATCAGGATGCCAACAATTAATGGCTGCAAAAAATATCTAAGAACACACAATGCTCAAACTTATAAACATATAAAGAGAAACATACTATACTGAATCACAATTTTGTACCTGTGGATGATAAAACCGAGCAACGCTTTCAAATTCGTGCCGAAGAGCCTGACTTTCTGCATCCCAGGGAGCGTAATACATAATAAAGCTAAAATCTGCTTGCGTTAGTCTCTCAATCATTGCATCTAGATGACCTTTATAGAAGTCCAGTATCACCGAGTTTTGATCAAAAAAAGGTTTCGCTATGGGAGGCTTGGAAAGTTTGGGGGGTCTGCAAAATCCACGGTATCAGCATGTATATGTATATTGATAATTGAGGATAAAATCTATAGTTGTTATAATCGCATGTGTGCGTGTAAAAAGAGGGATTGCCCAAATTGATCACTAAATGGCCAATTTAATATAAAATATTTTCGTTGTTTATATATTAGGTGTTGGAATTAATTCGTAGCGTTTTACAAGTGATGGGAAGTACTTTCATTAATGTATTTTTTAATGCTCATGTGAAATAAATAACATTCTTTCATTAAAAACGCTACGAATTAATTCCAACACCTAATATATAAAAGAAGTAACTTTTTCCTCTGGCAAAATTGCGTTCAAACAGCACTTTTTAAATGAGAGCAATTTTAATTTAACGAATGAATGCTTCACGCGTAGATTAGGAGCGGTGAATACACGATACTGCATATAAAGTCCGGTGCTGGCGTATAAGCATGTATGTTATTATTTTACTATTTTGTTAAAGATTTTATAAAAACTATACATAATATATAAATATCATTATTTTGAATACAATTGATTTAAGAAGAGATGTTTTCTAATTGATATCACTGAAAAAACGACTGAAAATAAAATAAGTAGACAACTTGTGAACAATTATGATATTTAGAATGTGTGTGCATCGCTCCTGATCCATGTGTAACGTGGAGCGCTCATTTGTGAACTTAAAATTGCTAAAAAATACTATTTGAACGCAATTTTATCAGAGGAAAAAGTTGCTTCTTTAGGCACATACTTCTTTTGCACGCTGTGCAATCTGTATTCGTGAATTCTGAAAACTCTGTATATACATTCCAGAATGACCGCCAATTTCGTGCGCAGATAGAGCGGACTAAACTGAATCGAAAAGTCTTTTAACATTTTGCTATTGTCACAATAATTAACAAGATATTAATTACCAAAAATCGCCGAATATTGATATTCAATAATTTTTTACTAAGTACTATCAATTTGACAGAAAAACAGTAACAAATAAAATTTTTTTTTTCATAGAATTCTGAGAAACTTTTTCAAAATTTTTTAATATCGCATTTTTTCATGTTGATAAAAATTAGTTGCCAATATAAGAAAATGTAATACTAAAAAGTTGATAAAAAAGTACTGAAAAAATTCTTAGAGCTCTATGAAAAAAAATAATTTTTGTCTATTACTGTTTTTCTGTCAAGTTGATAGTATAATATTTAGTAAAAAATTATTGAATACTAATATTCGGCGATTTTTGATAATTAATATCTTGTTTTTAACTATTGGAAAAATTGTAAAATAGTAAAGGACTTTTCGATTCAGTTTAATCTGCTCTACTTGCGCACAAAATATTTGGTCATTCTGGGACACTCTTATGTATATATATATATATATATATACTGGAAAATTATTAGGCATCGGCCGATGTGAGTGGATGTGTTATTAGAAGAGATGTGCTGTAAGAGATTCCTCCCGTTATACAGAATATCCCATTCTAGTCAATTTTTTTCAAAATTATTGAAAAATGTTTCAGATTAAAGTGGAATAGTTTTGAGAAAGACGTAGTTTCATATAAAGTGAGGAGGAATAAGCGACAGACAAGGAGAAAGAAGATCCTCCAAAATTCGACCCGCCAACTAATAAAAATGAGGCGTCGAATGACTTATCGCTCATGTTGACTCGCGATTTGTCTGGGTTCAATCCCATCTGCGCCCAAGTAAGCGATTTTCCGCTCCTTTTTAAGGAGCTGAAAATGGCTCCATCTGATGATTGAGATTTTCAATCACCAGCGCCGTTTGAATCCGGCGTTAAACTGTAGACCCCATATATTAGTACATATCCCTTATATATATGTACAGATCCCTTAGGATGGGACATTAGATTAACAACCTAATTTCGGAAAAAATTCATTACGAAAACCTCATGAAAGATAGGCCCTGTTCCGCCTTGAGATGTTGCACCATCGAATAAATGAACGAATGAATGACTGATAAAAATAAAGCTAACACTAACATCACGCAAACGTAGAGTATTTTCAACTCTACAACGCTCGCGTTAGCAAAAGAGGTAAACTCTGAATTTATTCAAACATTTTCTCCTCTCACGTTCTCCAACGAGAAATGAATTCTCTGGAAATATTAAACGCATTACATCATTTCAGTATCTAAATAGGGGTTTATTCTGTCCGAGTAGGAGTTTATCCTGCCGACAGACTGCCGAGGGATAAACCGATTACCATTATTGCTAATATAGATGATCACGATCGACCTAGCCAACATTGAGTCATCTTCCACATCGGTAAGTACAGAGCAGAACAAGGTATTTTGATAGCTATGGAATACCATCCTTGGACTTCAGATTTCTTTATACTTTTGTCGAAACTCCACTATGTTCGCTGGAACACAACAATGCTGCAAGGAGTGCTTTCTGAAACTTGTGTGAATACTACTGTGTATTTCTATATTTTTTGTGTAATAGTTAATAATCTTAGGCAGTTCCTTAGTCTATCTCTGATTGTAAACGCAATGACCACTGGATCGTACAATTATTTTATAAAATTTTTCTTCATTGTAAATATAAATCCGCCAAATTTTACACTACATGCTGTCATGTTCAATCGTGTCCCTGACGAAAAAGTTTCGCTGAAATTATTTAATGTTTTGGAACGAAATTGTTCAGCGAAATTGCTGAAAATTTGCTGAAATTTCTGAAAGTGAATTTTTCAGCTAACATACTGAAAAATCACTAAAATCCAATCAAAATTTCTCTGAAATTTTTTGAAATTTCTTTGAAATTCTTGCTAAAATTTGTCTAAAAATTTTGCTGAAATTTTTCTGAAATTTTATCAGACATGAATTTTTCAGCTAAAAATCGCTGAAATTAAACTGAAACTTTTTTAAAATGCTGAAATTTTGTTGAAGTGTTCCAAAACGTGGAATAATTTCAGCAACATTTTTCCATCAGGGGACTTTTTTAAAATATAAAATGTAAAAAGAATGTTTATTCGAAAGAGCTATTTTATAAAAAAAATTACAATATGTAGTAGACATGGAATGAGTCAATCAGAACGCGCTATTTATTAGCTGTTTTTCCAGATTCTAGGGTCCGTCTAGGTCACATCGATGTGAAGCTGGCGCTCAACTTTATCAAAAATAAAAATGGATACCGTAGCGCGTTTGTACTTCGTTTGTACTTGTTTGTACTGATCATTATTTCATTTGTACCTAAAACAGTTAAAAAAATAAGTGAAAAATAAAAAATGGCTAGCGCGCAACTTTAAGATTTTTTAATTTCATTTATGCCATTCGAAAGAGAATCGTTTGTACTTCTTTTATTTTCGATTGTATTATACCTTAGAAGACTCGGAGATACAGCACTTTTCAATTTTTCCGCAACCCTTATAATGGGAAATTAATTTTAGATATCGAGATGCGATTAACGGCATTCGAAAGAGAATCGATTGTACCTCAAAGAAGATACAGCGTTTTTCAAAATTTCAAAGAGGATAAGTTGACATAGGAGGGTAAGTTCGATATACAAACAAAAATGAAGGAGATACGGTGATGATTATCTACTGAATACCGTTGATCGCATTTCGATATCTTTTAAAATGGCCGACTTACTCTCCTGGCGCATTTCCGAAATTTTTAAAAACACTATCTCCGACTTCTATCGGGTCATTCTCAATATTAAGTATAATTTATAAAAATTCAATAGTGCAGATTATAAAATTCAACGGTGTAGATTATAAAAATAACATTCATCAATATAAGACAATACTCGTACATTGTATTATATAATCAATCCATACTTTGAAATAATGGAGATAGTCATCGTACCGTCTATTATCATGTCAGTCCGAATTTCCATATCGTGAATCGTCAATATGTAAAACATGGTAAAGTCAAGAACGCTTTTCGTTTGATATTACAAAGATCACAAAACACAATTTAATTAAAAAATGTTTGTGATTCATTCTACACAATTACGTCAAAATATTTTTTAAACAAAAATTATTCTTTTTTACATTAAATTTCCAAATTTTTTGTCGCTGTCCATCCATCAAGAGATCCTTGCAACTAAAACTCAGAATCGAAATTCTCTATATATTTGAGACGTTATGGTAATTTTTTTAACTGTTGATTCTTAATATACTACTATAATAATAATAATATTATACTATATAATACTATATAATATTATATAGTATAAATAATAATACTATAAATAGG
>NW_011627199.1:8103-25558 GCF_000204515.1 Acromyrmex echinatior
ATATATATATATATATATATATATATGTATATGTATATATAAAATGGCTGCCAAATTAATAATTAATAAATAATTTTATTTGTATTGCCGAAATAAAGAACAACTAAAGGTCTAAAGCCGGATCTTCATCGAAGAAAGTTCTGGTACAATAAGTTGAAATAAAACAAACTTTTCTTATTTCACTCCAATTTATTGTACCAGTGTATACTAATTACTTCAAGAATGTATAGGCCTGTACAGAAATACTTAATATATTCTAATATTTAAAAGATTGTGTTCTTAAGTTAAATATAATAAGAATTTCATTAATTTATAATGTAAACTGAAGAACACATATTGACAAAAAACGATAACAAATTATATTTGCGAGCTTGAAACTTTTAACCATTCATTATATATCATAAATATCAGCGAGCGAATTTTTTACACAAAAAAATTTTGATTTTTATGACTTGCCTCTGAAACATCTAAGTCCTTCACTTGTTCTTCTATTGTCTGATGATGAACACTAAAGAAGTCTTCAACATCTATGAGTACCATATTTATATCCTTAAACTCTGGATCATTCGATGCATCCAGTGATTGGTAATCGATAACTTTGTATCTGTCATCTATCCATTTAGGTATTTGTCCAGAAATATTTGCGAGATAATCACTATCAGGTACTCTCTTGACATCAGCTTTGAGATTTTCTATATCGAGAAACTTACCTACATGCTTCGTGACATTTTCGGTCTAAAATATTCAATATATCTTTTAAGTTCTTCAATAAATTTTCTGTTTTCCTTCCTTTTTTGCTGATATAATTTTCTTAAGAGTCGGCAGACTAGATTTAAAATAAATTTTACAATGAACCTAAATTAAATTTTATATACCTAGAACTCTATGACAGAATAATATTTTTATAATAATAACAATAGTAGTATGATAATAATAATAGTAATAATAATGTATATATGTATATATATATATCTAATCATGTATACATATATTAATATAACATATGCTATATTATAATATAATTATGTATTTTTATTATGTTTAAAGTTATAATTATAATAATTATTATAGGAACTGGACGACAAGAAAGACTATTTAATGAACTCTGTCGAAGATAAATTTTTTTATGCTGAAATTATAATTAAAGTATTAAGAAAGTTACTGTAATTACAATATTCATAATCAGGAAAGTCATTTAAAAGTGCATTCACAGCATTTTTTTAAAAGAGTGAAGAAAAAATTTAGACTCTAATATCTTACTTAATCTGCACTATAGTTGAGGTGCAAATTATTTTATTATGTTTAAAAATTAACTGCAAAACCGATTCTGCATTCGTTTTTGTAGCTTTTGTAGCTAAACAAAAAAACTGAAAAAGTCTGAAGACGCAATATTATTTCTAGGAAATAAAATAATAATATGAAGACATAGACTTGTATTAATAAACTCATATTAAACTAAAGTATAAATTAAGCATTTGTACATATTATTTATTTATAAATAAACTAATTACAATTACAAAACATTGATTTACATACTTGACGGTTATATTTTCTCAAATAAAATACGAATATATAAATTTGAAATGATGCATTTCGCGTCAAAATAGATGAAATACTTTATATTGTAAATCGATACTTTATAAATCTAGTGACATTAAAATTGCCCGCACACTACTGCCAGTACATCCATTTTTGGTTTGGAAACTACTTGATTATATACATTTTCTGATTTGTCGATAAAATCGTATCGTCGAAAGGGAATGTGGTTCGTGTCTGTAATATATCCACAGAATAGAAACGTACCGACTATTCTTTTTACTGAGAAAAGAGAAGATTCTCTCATAGAGAATAAATTTTTCTCGTTAACTATACCCGCAGAATGTCTTGTTGATCAAATGTATCTTTCTGTTATTGCATAAATGCATTCTATTTGCTTTTAGCGACGTGTCAACTTGAGTTGAAAAAAAATTAATAATTTTGATAAAATATTTTATATATTGAAATTATGTGCACAATATGTTCTTTGTAAAGTGAAGAGACCGGGGCTCGTTGGCATAAGAGACAAATTGGCATTGGGTTCTATTTATAATAAAGGAAACAAAAAGTTACTGCAAAAGTTACTGCAAAATATTTCTTTTACAACATAGATATTTCTTCCGAAGTTTCATTTAAATCAAATAAATATTACATAGAAAAAGAAAAAATTCTGATTAAAGAGCAGACAAGAAAATTTTTAAGCATTTCGTAATTTCGTATTAATGTTCTTCAGCTTAAAAAAGCAAATCGAATAAGCGATGTATTATTAGTTAAAAGAAAAGGTTTTTGTAATAAACAATACGTTATTTTGAGTAACAATGGTAATTTGTTATAATAAGATGATCATGTGTGCAGGGATGAGGTACGTTTTCTCATATCAAAAGAAAAGATTAGGATAACTCGCTGTATCGCACATATGAACATTTAGTTACAATTTAAACTCTCTGACAAAACGCTTTATATTTAATATTTCTATATCAAAAGAAGATAAAATTGAAATAATTTACACTTATTTTTCTGTAACAACATTTTGCTATTTGATTATTACAAAATAACTTTTAAAGATACAATTTTTTATAAGAAGTATCTCCTATTATACATATCTACATAATACATATCTATTATCTCATTTTTATTTCTATTATTTTTCTATTACGTTTTTATTACGTTTTTGTTAATTTAATATAGGATTTATCATAGAGGCAATTCATATTGTGATATGTATCAATTTAATCCACATATCGGGCCAATTAACTACAATGCAGCATGTTTACACTTCATTTATTGCAAAGGAACTATACAGTGTATAGAATCATTAATGACATAAAAATGTAGAGAAAGGTTCTCTCTATCATAAGGATATATTTTAATCATAATAATTTATTTCTTAAATAATCTAATGCCAAAATTGTGAAAACTATGCCAACCAAGTCTTCCTTACAATTATTCTTATAACAAATATAATTTATTAGTGTGAACATAAAACGTGATAGTTAAATTTAATTTTATTATTATTTTTTATTTTTATTCTTAATAAAATAAAATTCAGGAAAGGACTAATGAGAGTCAAATGCAGATGTAAGAGCAAATATTTAGGAGATGCAGATAATAATCAGATATTACAAAACATTCGACAAAATAAATAAAAATGATTATTAATATTTGATTATCATCTGCATCTCCTAAATCTTTACACTTTACTCACTTTGGAGTTGTTTTCAGCGCATACAGCAGCAAAAAATAATCCATTGAGAGCAAGTCGCTTGCAAATTGGCAGAGATGAATCAATACACTAAATAAATTTATATTAATACACTAATAAATAAATTTAAATCTATCATTATAACATCACTTAGTCAAGACTTAAAACACCAAATAATAAATCCACGTTATCATCTGGCGTTATCATCTTGCAACATATTGTAAATGATTACTTGTGAAGGAATTTACCTAATGAAGAGAATCCGAACCAAGGATCGAAACTTTTGTGAGTGATAAATTAGTATCACATGATTAAAATATATACACAACAACTTTCTGTGTTAACTTATATTAGTATGTTTTAACATTAATTTCATCGCTTTCTTATCTTTACTAAATGTTTTCTTATTATAGTAATAATGCATACTAGTAACAGAATTGTGTGTGTGTATCTTAATGATAAAATTATATTAAAATTATTACTATAATATTATACGATAAATGAAGAGCAGAATTCCAAAATGCATTTTGCCAAAATTTCATTTTTTTAGTTAGATATGACATAGTGTTCAGTGTCACTGAAAGACTGTGAAAGACTCACAATAGCTACTCTAAAATATTCAAAAAGCATTTTTTCATCGTTAATTTATATGCTGAGAAAATATAGACATTTCAAAGTGCAAATTATGATTTTTAATTTATAGAAATGAACAAAATGCATTTGTCTAACATTTTTAGCAATTATTTAGCAATTTTATTCAATATTTTACATCTTACTGATTGGCATATTGTTATTTTTCATAAAGTGTATATTTTTCTTGTGTGTACAGTTTCTTTCTTTCCCATTTTTTGAAAATTACAAAGTGCAAAACGCAATTTGAAAGTCTGCTCCTCAAATATAGATATAATGATTATTTCAAATATAGATATAGATTATATCTAATGATTAGTCCAAATCGAAATTGTTAAATAAATGATGCAAATTTTGTACAAATAATTTGCTTACCTTTTATGATTTTATAAAAATATATATATACAATATATATTCTTTTCTATAGTAAAATACATATATATATGAGATCGTATTTAATAAATTTTGATTTTTGTCGACTTAAATAATTTTGTCAAAATGCTTTATATTCTTTTAACAATGTTATCACAAATACATGAATTTAATTAAAAATATGTGAATACAAAAATTCGAGGTAAATCAAATAGGTATGTATATATAGCGGAATTAATCATTAAAATTTTGGAATAAACCGACAAATAGGAAATTATTAAATTTTAAACATATAATAAATTGTCACGTATCAAAATAATTCTTTAAAATACCATTATTCTCGGGTTTGGATCATCTCGAGCGGTCAGTACCCGAGATACTTTTGTACTTATATATATAAAAAATTACAATAACGCATATATTTTATTATTATTAAATATAAGTATCCTTTCGTAACCTCTATTCCATAAAAAATTATTTTATTCATTCATTTTTCATACAAGATGATTTTTAGCAATGTGTTAAAATATTAAGTGTACAAATAAGTTTCCGCCGTTTGACAAAAGACTGCGCCACTAGCAAGCTATGGTTAAAATTGTCTGATATAAAACATTATATCGTAAGGTTGGACATCTGTCAACAACATAATCTTGAAATACTAGTGATTTTGTATCAGCATCATATATTTTTTTTGTGCGAAAATGTCGAGTTTTGAGCCGAATAAGCGTCATTTGCGGGAACTTTTGATTTACTTCTTTAATTTGAAGAAATCTGCAGCTGAGGCTCATCGATTGCTTGTAGAAGCATATGGTGAGGCTGCCTTAAGTGAGAGAAGTTGTCGTGAATGGTTTCAAAAATTTAAGAACGGTGAATTTGACGTCGAAGACAAAGAATGTAGCGGAAGGCCGAAAGTGTATGAAGATGTGGAATTGGAAGCATTATTGAATGAAGATTCATGTCAAACACAAAAAGAACTTGCACTTACATTTTGACTTACATCAAAAAAACATTATGTATCGTTCTTTCACAATAAATGCTTAATTTTTGATAAAAAACGGCGGAAACTTATTTGTACACCTAATATATTTTCTTACACGCGAATTTTTTAAAATTTTATATTAAAGATATTATAGAAACGGTAAGCGAAATTAACATCTTGCCAAATAATCACTATTATAATAAGCGGTCTAGGAGATTTGGAATTCACATTCTCCTGTAAAGACTATTGTAATTTGGCGGATAGTTTTCTTTGCGAATAGATCTTATGAATTTTATGTAGAATCAGTATACATTAAATCCGCTTTCCGTTATAAAAATTACTCTTCTTTGTGTTGGATGCTAACTAGCATATCACAAAGTAAATTTGTTAAATTTTTTATATAAATTTTAATAAATTTTATAATTGCAAGTTAACAATTAAAAGTAAATACAATTTATTGTTAATATTTCATTTCATTTATCAATTACAGTATGAATGATTGGTTTAATAAAATTTGTGTTACTATATATATATTTTCAACGCTTTCGTATAATCCTGCATTTTTAATTTTATGCTACTATGAAATAATATCATTTTTATTGTATCTTAAACGGCATTTATAATTGTATCTTGTTAAATAAGGCAGAATTAGTAGTTAATTGTGTGTGTGGATAAATTTTTCTTGTTAACTACTCGCGGAATATCTTATCAATTAAACATGTCTTTTTGTTAATTATTGGGGCATTTCGTTTTATGCATAATGTATTATTTTTCCGTGTTATTCATCGAATATAAACAAGAATAAATGATAGATGATTTGGACGTATCATGCACTCATAATCTATAAGGTACTTACAAAGTAATGTGTAGGTAAAAATTTAAATGTTATTGCTATAACTTTCAAATTTCTATAAATTTTTCTCAAAATTATATTGACGGAGGAAAGAGAAGACGTTTTTTCATCAGTCATGATACATACCATTTTGTTCCAATTCACTACAGGAAACAACACGACGATATAAAACAATACTGCATATTTGTCCGATTTGTGTCGACTAACACAATAATTGCACTACTAGAGCGCTGAGATTAAAATAACTAATTGTAATCATTTGTTACTATTTAACTGATTTAAATCATCAAAAGTTCCCCAATTAAACTGAAAAATATTATAATAATAATAAATTATATTTAAAAAATCCTTATAATGTAATAAATAATATATTATTTAATATAGTTCTACTTCTAAAATCTCCATAACAACCGGAAATTCTTGTTGACTGTTATAACGAGAATTTGATTTAAATTAAATGTATTTAATTATATGCACGAGCGTCTTGTTCACATCAAACCATAATTAAACAAAATTTTTTACTGCATTACTGCGAGAATAGAAGGTTTGTTACATACCTGCGTCCTAAGAATTATTGTAGCGGACAAAACTGTAGAATATATCTGAAAGAAATACACTATCATTATATTTAATGAAAATAGGTTTGTTAACCCTATCGCTCAGAAAGCGATCCACCGAAATATCATCATTGATCTTCACACCAAAAGTATGGGTTGTTCGGAAAGTAATTTCGTTTTTTTTTGTGAAAATGAAAGACAATTTTCGTATAATGAATAAATATTTTATTCATTTTCACAAAAAAAAACGAAATTACTTTCCGAACAACCCAATATATATGTGGATAGTCTTGGATTATTTAAAATTACGTTTTACGCCTGAACAACGTTCACCTTCTTTTTAAAAAAAAAAGAATTATTCCCAAAACAAAATGAATTTCTTCGTAAACCGTTTCGTTTTTTAATTACCCCCTTCATGCCAGTGGCATTATAGACATCAATATACTATCATTACTAATTATGTTTAAATATATATTATTTGACAAAATTGGTTAAGTTTGGCTGTATATTACTGTACAAGATGATTTGGCGTAACTCTTATTATAAAGGACCTTATAATATAATTTGTTCGCGAATAGCCAGTATTTGTCTATATGGATCGCTTCATGGATGCCAAACATAGCCGGCGTTAGGAACGAAAACGTTAAATTCAAACGAATTAATTATCAAGAAAATCTAGAATATGTTTTATTTTAGATGTACGTATTTATTCTATTATATATGTATATATAAGGTGGAGCAGTAACTCTATTCACTTAGAATGTTTTCGCTGTTTTTAGAGATATGAAATGATATATTTATTGAAGTTGTGGAGCATCAAGAGGATATAATATATTACTAACGGTTTATCTATGGATGCAGGCGCTTCGAAGATTTCAAGATCACCTCCATTTCTTAAAATGGAATGCAATGCAACTTTAATAAATATATTATTACATATTTAAAAATAGCGGAAATATTCTGAGAAGATAGAGTTACTGTCCCTCTCTACACGCGCGCACACACACACACACACACACATATACATACATACACATATATATATATGTATATATATGTATATATGTATATACGTTTATTACATACTTTTATATTTTTATTTTAAATAGAACATATACCCAGAAGATAAAACTATATCCAAAGCAGAAATGTCCCAAACCAAATTTTACCTTTGTCTGTTTTATTTGCAATATAAACTGCAAAACCTAATTGAAATAAATAATTTAATAAGCGTTAAATATATACTATCTTTAGTTCGGACACTTGCATAAATTTTATCAAATAGAAGAGTAAATTTTAAATATTATTTTAAAACATCAATTATGATACTTTGTCCCAGATATCAAAGAGCAACTCTGTTCCTTACATTTACTGACATTTTGTTATTTTTAACTTCAATATGTCAAATCAATCCATTATTAGTTTCAAATTAATATGTTCATATTAATGTACGTACTTTAAATAATAAATTAAATTTGAGTCAAAATTTATTATCAAATTTAATACATTTTTAGGAGTTAAATTATTTAATTACAATTTAACAATCCACAGCGCAGTGTGACCTTGTCGTGATGAAGGGACTCACCCTGTCCTCAAGCTCGGGGTCGTCTTAGGTATTTAGCGGGCGGGGGGGGGGGGGCCTCTGGAGTGCTGACGGACTCTCCTCGACAATCGGGATAGTGGGAGAAGATTCCATGCATGATATTCCATAGAGAGAGGGCCTTTTTTTCGTGGACTGGGGAGGAAGGACAGAGGTGGTTAGCTGTTACTTCCCCCTCCCCCTCCCCAATCTTGCGGACATTAAGTATGACGAGAGTCTTCGGGCACTGGAGGCCAACTACCGGGATAAGCCGGTGTTAGGAAATTTCAATGCCCAAACACCATAACTCGGTGAAAAAAATTATACAGAGATCTATAAAAAAACAAATTAAAAGTAAAAATTCACTCTTTCGAAAGCTGTAAACTCTATTTGTGCGTAATTTTTAATTGGTGCCTTGGAATTTCGCAAAGTTCATAAAAAATTTTGAGAGTTTATGCATCTTTATTTATGTTTGTGTAACTTTATAAAATATTAGTAGTACCATTTTTTGAAGTACCGATCTGAAAAGTAGTGATTTCAAGCTTTAAAATACTTTTTTAAAAATCTCAATACAATAATTTTTCACTGAGTTGTTGCTATTCGAAAATATTAAAAATTTGTGAAAAAACTTAGGCCAGGTTTCTTTACGTGTGAGTTTATACTGTCGATAGTAAAATTGATAGTATAATAATAAAAGTATGATAGTATAATAAAATACATATTAATGATATGAAATAATTTTCCCAAATTCGCTTTTGTTGAATATAAAATAAAAAATAATTGTTAAAACTTTTTCTAGCTTATCCTTTGTGGCGTTAAAATGTGCGTACAAGTATTAAAGTATATTTTAATTACTAATATATAAAAGAATAACACAATTATTATGTAATATCCCAATTTTGTACATAATCATTTGGCGAAATTTATGTAGGTATCCGAATTTTGAGTGCTAGTAAAATTACATATAAAATAGTTACAACTTTGTTGTAATTATTTACCTGTTCACGTAAGTCCTCACCGAGATTATAACTGAACAATTTGTAAAGAATTGCTACTGTCTCATTTATCTGAAATTATATTAACGTAAAATGAAAATTTGTAGTAAAACTGTAAACTTTGCATTTATTTCGACATTTCAAACAAAATTTGGACATGTGTAATTTCATTGTTGCTTGTATTATTATTCTAATTGTAAATAATTCTTAATCTACTGTAACTATACCTTATAGTAAACAGTTTGACATATGTAGTTTAATGTGAGAAATAAAATGCTTCTCAAAACGAAAGAAAAATATATATTTAAATTCCAGATAATTTCATCAAAAGTCCATATAATATGACGCTATTCAATCAATTGATATGTTATTAGACAGAACATTACAGCGTCAATAAAGTACCATATCATTTGTATTAACATTTGTATTTTGAATACTATGTTTAATTTGTGTGATATATGGCATAACTGTAAATGGACGTGCCTGTAAATAAATTGTGATTGTTATAATTAATCAAATATAATTAATCGTGGGACATATACGAGAGACATATATGAGAAGTACTAAGCAAAATATATTTTTAATGTACAATTATAAGGTATATAGTGTTACAAATTGCAGTTCACAATGTGTGATTATTTCAAGTAACTGAAATTAATTATTCTTGTATACATATGTATATACATATATAAGATATCTCTTTTAACTGCTGCATCAAATTATTTAGAAATAATATGGAAAAATGTATTTCAGATAAAAGTAAAACGATTTCGAGGGGAACATATTTTTTAAAATACTTTTGAACATATTTTGTTACATTGTTTTTTTTTAGGTGAAGAGGCAATTAAAAGATGTTAGTGTACATTTAAGGATGTATTAGACGCACAGTCCCTGCAAAGAAAACTAAATTTGAAAGTAAGTTTAATATTTCCATTTTAAATAAAATATATATGAAAGTTGTATGAATAAGATTATGTTTTTTTTAAAAGCACATTTTTGTAGTTTATTTATTTTAATCGTTATTAGTTTTATTGTTAAAAATTAACATTTTTATAATGATAAAGGAATTTTATAAGTACTTCAAATATTCACATAAAATAATTTATGCAAAGTATCATTGCGATTCACTGATAGTTACTTACTAATAGTTACTTACTAATAAGTTACTGAATAAAAGTAACTTAGAAAGATATAGCACAAATAAATATTTTGTTTATGTACTGGACAACCAGTCCATGCATCGTAATGTAACTCTATATAAATAAATACATAATGTATTATACTTATATTTAAAAAATTGAGTTTTTATCATTCATTCTATACGTCTATATCCGTCATCTTTTATTCAAACGTGATTTTTTTGGTGGAAGAATGTATCACAAAAGAAGATATTATACGATTAATTCTAATATTTCCTCACTAATTTATTACACTGTATAATGTATAAATATCATTTATAAATTTTAATTATTGTAATTTACTAGAATACATAATCAGCCAAATTATAATATTATGTAATCTGTATGTTCAAATAATCTGTTCGCAAAAATGTATACGTTAGTGGAATTATTCATAATTAATACAAAATACATTTTATTAATAATTGAAAAATAAAATTAATTTTCAACTTCTTTAACGAATTATTGTAATGTATTCATTCTATCAAAGTTAATTAGTAATTAATATATTATATTTCAAATAAAATAATATAAAATAATCACTTATTCAATATATAATATATTACAGGACCGTAAATGTGACAACACAAACTATAGAAATCAAAGCCTTGAAACGGTCCAGCTTAATGCTTACATGATTCTTGTGAATTTATATACTACGTATGTAGTTTCCAGAAACGCGCGTCAAAATGATTTTTCGGTTTTGAAACGCTAACTCTATTAAGCTAACCCAGTAATGTCACGAGTTAAATTGACTAGCAATTTAACAAATTATTTATGCTTATTCGCATCTTCGAAATGATTTTAATAATAAATGACATATTAAAATCATTTCAAAGATGCGAATAAGTATAAAAAATTTGTTAAATTGCTATTCAATTTAACTCGTGATATTACTACGATAGTTTAGTAGAGTTACACCAAAAAATCATTTTGATGCTTTTCAAGACCGAAAAATCATTTTGACGCGTTTCAAGACCGAAAAATCATTTTGACGCGTTTCTGGGGACTACATACGTAGTATATAAATTCACATAAGAATCATACAAGCATTAAGATCTAACTGTATCGTTTGATTTCTATAGTTTGTGTTAGTCAATTAATTTTAAATAATTTAATTTTCAATTGTCAGTGTAATAAGTTGATGACAAAATTTTAGAAATAGTCGTGTTAATACCTTCATGTGTGATGCATTCTTTCATTAAAAGTAATTCTTTTTTTAAATGAAAATCACGAATCATTTCTGTCACTAATTCTACAATTATCTTTCCAATAATCTCTGCTCTTTCAGAAAGATATGGAACTTTGCACTTTTTCAGGCAGTCGTATTTTGTATAAAATTTGACTACAAATTTTCAGTGCATCAGTTATATTTTGTTTTGAGAGCGACAAAGATGTTGTTTTATTTTGCTCAGCATCAAAAATCGCAGTTTTCACTCTATTAACATGTGCGATTTCATCAAACATTTCTATCGTTTTCCATGCTAGTACATTTTATTAAAATACTTCTTCAGTTCAGAAAATAACTGTGATTCGAATGCTTACTGAAGTGAGCAATATTTTGATTGGCGCATGATCTACTTGTGTTCAGAATCATCATCCGAGATTCAGAATCATACATCTAAATCTGTAATTTTATCCTTAACATTCGGCAAAATAAAATGAATTTAAAAAGATATTAATATTCCTATACAGTACGTTTCTCTAAATTATTACAATATTTATTTAAAAAATCGATTTCTTCGAAATTATGGGCCAATGGCTAAAACGGTCGGACACGTACCATTTTTTTCCCCCTTCAAGAACAACCTGTAAAAAGAGGATCAAAATTCCCGATACCGTCACTTTGTGTTCCATTGTAAGTATAATTTTAAGAAATCCATACTGTTTCTTCGTGCAAACTATTATTTGGTCTACTATTTCATAAATACAAATTGCACAGCTTTTATATTATTATTTTATGAAGCAAACGTTATTACGTTATTATATAAAAAAAAAATCTCAATTTCGAAACGTTATTATATAAAAAAAAATCTCAATTTCGAAACTTTTTGTTGTTCTCAGCATTAAGACTCTACTTTGCAGATACGTTTGATTAATCCGTATTCTTTAATCCTGGAAAAGGATTTTCGAAGGAATAAGAAGGAAAAAGTAATTGTTATACAAAAATTATATATGTTTCAGTAATTAGGATGTCTTTAGAATTCACTTCCTTCTTAAGAGACCCACTCTCCCTCTGCTTAAGTGCGAAATATCTTTCTACATTATAAACGCGTGATCGTGTTTATTTATACTCTGCAATATTTGTTCAATAATTTGTTGAAATCATTTATTTCATTTTTTCTATTTTATCATATTCTAACTAAGCTTTTTTCTTATATTATTTTCATTTTGAAAGCAGAGCTTATTTGTTTGTCTTCAAGATAGAGAATTTATATTATAAGACAAATAATATGTATTTTGAAGGAGAGAATTTGTGATTAAAAGCAGAGAATTTGTCTGCTTTACTTCACTTGGAAAAAAAACGAAAATTTAAATATACGTATATATTATCAACTTTATTTGATAATAGCTTTTTAAAGAAAGACAAGCGATGATTAAAAAATCTGTAAAAAGTTACTTAGAGTCATGATCTTGATAATATATCAAGATTACCGTAATTGACAAAAGGTCGCCTATTTACTAAAGTTTTATCAAAAAATACGTAGGTACAATGAATAATTCTGTTAAACAAACAAGTATGTGTTTTCTTTACACCTTTATCTCATTCTATTCATAAAAGTATTAGGATATTCAACGTCATGTCAATTATATGTGCCAGAAAAATGTACCTGTAATATATCGTAAATTATTAAATTTTTAATTTCTGACTTAAAACTTGTACATGTAGAATGGTTATAGAGAAATCATATTACGTACAAAATCATATAATTCTATTTTATAAAACGCAAATAAACATTACATCTTTTTCATCTCTTTTATGGTACCTCTATCTAGAAAAAAATAACGTGATTACAATAGGCCCCTCTCGAAACAGTTGCACTTTCATAGAAAATATTTTTTATACTTTTTAAAATATGTCGATGTGAAAGTTAATTTGAGACATTCTGTATACATATATACATAAGCGTACACATGTATATGTAGTATTTTTATTAAATAATTATTACATTATAATCCATATATATTGAATGTGATCCTTAGCTCCTATTATCCGCTGATGCACAAAAATGGATCTATTTTGTCTTCTGTAATCTGCACTGTTTCCGGACAGGTCAGAACAGAGTACATGTAAGAGATCGTTGACTCGATGAAATCTAAAGCTTGTGTATCTAAAATGAGTAAAAAAGACTTAATGTCTTTCATTAATATTATGACATATGCATTATGTATAAGCATATTCTAATTGCATTAATAAATAATAAAAAGTCATACTAAATTAGAATTTTTTTTTTCATGTTTTAATATAATACTTTATATATATGGAGTAGACTTTCAAAATTTTTTTTTTCCGAAATTTATAATTTAGTTTCATACGTTTTAATTTATAATTTGCTTCCAGAAAATGAAAACAAAAGTCACCAAAAAAATATACGCCTTACAGAAAATAACAATTTGTCAATCAGTAAGCTAAGAAATGTTAAATAAAATTGCTAAATAATTGATAAACAAATTCATTCTATTAAAATGGTTTTTATGTCTAAAAAAAAATCGATTCTTTTTATGCTTATAGTCTTAAAAATATATTCCAAAAACTATTTTTTTGGGAGAAACAAAAATTGTCCGGGATATCTAAGATAAAATGACGTCGTGTTTGAGGTCGCTTGATTGATTCAAATAAACCGTATCAACCAATTGCAAACCGGCGCCATTATTTATGTTCAACCTTTCGAAACCATTCTAGAACATTTCTCTCCAATAAAACAAAGTTTCACAGGATCACTCCTGTGTGTCACTTTCGTTTCTAATAGAAAATGAAAAGGTATACCTATACTAAAAATATTTCAAAACTTCATACACGTTTTTTCCGAAACCATGTTTTTGAATATGGTGATCGCGATTCCAAAAAAACCATTAGTACGATTGACCATTAATCCGACTTCTACTTTTACGATTATACTCAAAGAACAAATCATTCAATCGAAAGTAGAATTAAACTACGTTAATTTTTTTCTATTCTTTTGGAGGTAAAATAAAAGGAAAAAAATTAGAAAAAAAATTCAAATTATTTTTTTAAACTGTTGTCATTTTAAAAATGTACATATGACATTAATTATTTTAATTCGAGCGAGAATTACAAGTCCATTCATTAAAAAAAAGTTTATTTTTTGCTTTTAGATCAACGATATGACCTGTTCCTTGATCAACATTTGATTGTATTAGCGATGTAGACCTAATTTCAGTGCCATCTTATTAGTATTCTGTAAAAAGTTAACATTATAAAAAATATTTTTTTACATAATATTGTACGCACTTTCTAGATCTGTATTAATTTTTATTTATACTTAAATTTTTATTCATTAAACAAATTCTCAAAGAATGCCTTCAAAATCGTCTAATCAGATTAACGTGAAGACTTCCTTAAAAAACCTTTTGTCATTACTTTTTTATGACGACATATGTCAAGATCAAGTTCATTGAAGATAAAAATTCTGATAGCATGTTTATTCGATTACATTACTCAACATTACTTCCTTCACACACACAACGTTTTTTAAAGATATCCATCTCTTACAAATATTTAATAATGAAAAGTAGTAATTAATTATTTATTTTAAGTAATTATTGCTTAGTATATTTTTAAGACTCAAAATAAGTATTATATATACATGTTGTGTACAGACAATAGAGACAACATACAATACATATGTCGTCAAGGTCATGATCAATGATGGAGATGGCTCCCTTTTTTATATGTTACCGAAAGGTCTTTAAGTATTTCACACTTTAAACATTTTGGCGCACAGTGTTAATAAAATAAGCTTACTTATAAAGTCAACAAAATGAATACACATTTGTACACATGTATAATACTAACCCAAAGATAGCTGCAGAAATCAGAATATTTACTATCATTATGTATAGCGGGTAAATACTCATATATGTTATTAACGTCAGACGCCAAAATATAATTATGGACGATAAATAGGTACGAATAGAAATAAACGAAACAAGATTAATATAAAAAAAGTGTATAATCAATCCGATTATTAAACAAATTATCCAGTTACGTAATCTTTGATATTCCTTTGGTGCTCCGAGAGCTTCCAACGTGTCGTCTACTATAGCAAGTTTACGTAAGCACATTTTCAAATCCTTTAAAAAAAAAATCATATTAATCGATTATGCGATACAGAACAAAATTATTGTAATTTTATATTTGAGTTTTTGTTATAATAACAAAAATTGTTATTGCAATGTATATAGGAAATGTGACAGATAAAGAGTTATATTATAATAATGTAAAGCATTAATATTGATTATTAAAAAAAATTGTTAAAAAAAAATTTTTTTTTAATTTAATTTAATTCATTGTAAAACTCTGTGAAAAAGATTACATGTTAACAAAGTAATGAACATAATATGATACAATATAGTAGCTTGCAAATAGTTAGACCTCAGGAAAACTGTTGTTATATAGCCTACCAGCAACAAAAAACTAGGACTAAGGCAACGATGCAATGAGTGGTGAAAGAATAGTTAAAATCTTATACATACGCACGCAATCACACAGGCGCAAGCACCTACACACATACCAGTTACAGTCTCTCTTAAATATTATGAGTGACGCAATGAAATACGAGGCAGCAGAACGAAAGTAGGGGGACAAAGAGGGAGAGGTTTTTATTGATACAGGAACAGAATTAAAATATTTGACTGAAGTATAGGAGAAAGTGATACGAACATAGTGATAAGTAATCTTGGTACCTTGGTGACAAAAAGTAAATAAAATGAAGTTCAGAATTTAACTGAAAGAGACGTTGAATAGAGGACATAGAGGAGATATAGAGAAGTATTGAAGCAAAAAAAAAAGTAAAAACGAGAAACAATATAAATGTAGAATAAAACGTTATCATATCCTAAGCCAGCCAAATCTCTAATACACAGATATATAGTCGTATTTACGAACGCACTAAAAGAAGCGGAGACAAGAAGATTTTGGATACGCTGTTCACGATATAGGAGTTATTGATTAAGAGCCAAAACGTAAACAACATCGCGTAATCGTAAAATAATAAAATAACGAATAATTGAGAAGAGAGAAGTTTTTGAAAGCAGAAAAGAATATGGCGAAGAAGATAAAGAAGACGTAAACACGCGTAAGCAGGCACGACACTTGACAGGCACGTATGACTCGAATATCCATGAAGAATCAACATGGACACCAAGAATCTTAATAAAGGAGGAGCATGGAATTGGGACGGAATTAAGAGAAATGTCGAAGGATTGGATACGGGATAATAATGTTGAGGAACGGACCATTAGCAAAGATGATTTAAAGAGATTTAGAGTAAATTATTAGTTGACCATTCGGCAATAAATTTTAGATTTTTATTGTATTTAAAGCAGAACAGGTTGCAAAAGCATCGAATGGGTGAAAGAATTTATAAAGAATTACATCGTCTGCATACATGAAGAGCTCAAAGGATAGAGAAACATTAGATAAATCAGATAAAAATATTAAAAAGTAAAATTCCATGAATGGAATCCTGAGGTACTCCAGAAACAAGCAGCATGTTGAAAAGAAGAAAAAAAAAGAAAAGAATTATATTTGAGAAGTTTTTTGCCGCGTGCGATTTGTAAGAAACGAGCAGATTAGCGAGAGAGCCGAATGAGAGAGACTGCATAGCTTGAGTTTAGCTAAAAGGAGGTCATGGTTAACGGTATTGAAAGCCTTTTATATAAACTTTTATCATTTTGTATTTGCTTGTAATTGTGAATTTAAGACTCCTTTAATGCTCTCAATTAAAAATATTATTAAACAAAAAAAAGTAATACTAAAAGATCAAGTATTATTATATTGAGACCAGGAGTACATTTTAAAATTTGTACCTTAAAACGACTGAAGCAAAT